>APFE030332675.1:30017-101692 GCA_000404065.3 Pinus taeda
AATAAGTATGATAATGAATAGAAAGAAAATATTAATTATGAAAAAATCTATACATTTAATTTAGTTTAGATAGTTTTTGGTTTTGTTTAAATATTTTAATCTAACAAATTGATTTAAACCACAATAAAACTAGTCACCACCAATACCACTGGAAAAAAAATCAAATTAAAAATTTTAAAAATTAATTTTCAATTAAAAAATAAATATGATATTTAATTTTACCCAAATTTTAATTAACTTCATAAATAATATTTAAATTTATTTAAAAACAAACCACTAATTACAATATACTCTACCTTAAACAAATATAATAAAACTCAAACTAATTATAACCATTAAAAAACTACTTATAATAATAAAAAAAAAACCACTTGATAAAAGATTATCACTCAGTCACTTCAACTTCTATAAATATAACATATTGCGAAGCTATATAGTATTTCTCCTTTCAGTATTTGAATCCTTTTGTATGTGTTATGAGAAGTTTGTGCACTGTTGTTAGCTATACTCATATCATATCCATCATTAATTTAGCTATTCACTAAAAATATTTATATTTATTAAAACACTGAATATTCATTGAAACCAGTGGGCATATTCAAGACTAACATTAACCAGCCAAGTTAAAATCATCATCTCCTCCCATCAAGTGAAAACAAAACCTCATGTATTTCATACCATTATTCTGTAGTCAGAAAACGTTTGACATAGAAAGGTTTACACCAATATTTCAAACTTGAGACTGATCTTAACGTTATCATCAATCCTTGTGAGGACAAAAGCACTGTCTTTGCTGCAGCTTCTCTAATTTCAGATCTGATCCCATATCCTCTTCAAGGAGTTCAGGTTACCTTAGTGATTAAGTAATAAACAATCTACCAGGCTGGCCATATGACTAGAGGGAAGTTAGGAACAAATAGCAGTGATGTAATACAAGCAAGGGATTGACAAAGCCTTGATCACCATCTGAAAGAAATACAGGTGAAGTAAATAAATAAGAGACAAGTATGGTCTATTATTATGAATGGTTATGCCCAATTTCACAATCTGTGTTTTGCTGCACTTGATGTTCTGGCCTTCCATCCATGGATCCAGACACTGGACCAATTTCATTCTCTTTATTCTGCTCTGTTTTTTGGGGGTTTTGATCATCTGTCTGTGCCTTTAATTGAGAAAAAAGAGTTGCTATTTGCAATTGAGTTTGCAACAGCATTTTTGTGCTACGTTCTTCTTGTCTCAGCATTAGTTGGATACAACGCTCTTCCCTTTCCATGCGTTCTCTCTCCAGTGCCATTGTCATGTCCATCTTTATCTTTTCAATGCGTTCAATAACAGAAGCAAACAATCCCAAGCCTTCTTTCAGTTCTCTGGCTAGGATTAGATATTCAAAGCGCTTTTTCTTTACAGGAGGTTTTCCACAAACCTCAGGAGTAGATCTTATGTGAGCACGAGGTAAGGAAACTGTCTCATTTTCATCTGTGGTGTCTGTCACTTGAACATGAGGTTCTGGAGAATTGTGGGCATTAGGTCCAGTTGTAGGACAGATTCCATCAGCAGTAGCTTCTGTCCCATTTGCAGTCTTGGGAATACTTCCTAATATTTGGGCCATTCTATGAAAGTATGGCCAGCTACTTGCAGAGGAACCAGATGAGTTCAGTTTCAATCTTTCCCTCCTGAACTGCTTTCTCATATATTCAATTTTATTTTTGCATTGGTAAGTAGCTCGATGTGCTCCCAGTTCTGCATTTAGCATTACAGCAAGCAGTTTCCAGTCCTTCAGTCGAAGATGGCCACGATCTAATTTCACATATATTTCCTCATACTTATTTAGGAGAGTAATGGTTGATTGAGTATCCCAATGTTCCTTATTCTTCGAGTCTTTTGGCCTCTTTGAAATTACAGGCAACTGTCCACTCTCTTCTTGGGACAATTGCATGGCATCATCTGCTGAAGGACTCCCCATCTATGTACCAACAAAAATCTTATATAGACCTGCAGTGGAAAGATAGTAAAAATCTTATATAGACCTGGATTGGAAAGATGGTCAAAATTAGATATAATGCTTTCACAGAATTCAAATGGCATCATCTGCTGAAGGATTCCCCATCTACTATGTACCAACAACAATCTTATATAGAAAAATCTTATATAGAACTGCAGTGGAAAGATTGTCAAAAATCTTAAAAAGTCCTGGATTGGAAAGATAGTGAAAATCAGAAGTATTTTTTTTAAAGAATTCAAATGTAATTAAAAATGTATTTCACTCTTGGGATTACAGATAGATGATTCTTCTGTGTCTGTTTGCATTAGTTCTTGGGAACGAGAAAATCAAGCTTATAGAGTGTTTCCTCTCTGTTTTTTGGAGTATTTGGCGTGATCAAAATGCAT
Organism: Pinus taeda; assembly: GCA_000404065.3. Classification (NCBI taxonomy): domain Eukaryota; kingdom Viridiplantae; phylum Streptophyta; class Pinopsida; order Pinales; family Pinaceae; genus Pinus; species Pinus taeda. The sequence continues at coordinate 32,406 of APFE030332675.1, forward strand.
CATTTTTGAAGGTTCCTGTGGCATATTTCATGGAGGTGGGACCATGGCTCCTAAGGTTTCTTCCCGGTCGGCTATTTTAGTTGATCTGGCTAACATCTTTCTTATTTGTTTCTCTAATGGGGCCTTTGCTAATGGGTGATGCGGGTGTGGAGTCTCTCTCCAAATTGACTCTCATCTATCTTTTGGCTTTAGATGATTTGGGGTATTTGCAACAACTGCAGAGTTGAGATGTTGGCATTGTGGGGCAACAACTGCAGGGTTGAGATGTTGGCATTGTGGGGAGCTTTGCAGGTGACGCTCTGACTCAGCATCGACAACATTTTGTTTGTTAGGGACTCCCTTTCCACGATAAGTTGGATACAAGACTGCTTTGTTTTACAGGTCCCGGTTCTCTTCAACTGGATGCAGCGTATCTTAGAGCTCAAGGTTCTCTTCTCAGAGGTTTCCTTTCAACATATTTACAGAGAGCAAAATGTTGATGCTGATGCCCACTCCGAGCATGCTCTTTCATTTTTGCCTGGGTATATGTTTTTTAACAAATTGTGGACGGATCTATTTGTAGTGAGGGCTCATTTGATTGTGTCTGATTCACTCTGTTTTTTATCTGCAACCTTCATTGCCTTACATGGGGTTTCATGTTTTCTACCTTAGTTTTGTTTCTCCTTCTACATTTCTTACAGGTTCCTCTAAGTCATGCCTGCTGAGCATTGTACTGTTTCTTTATAAAGTGCTAGAGAACATTACTGTTCTGTTTTTTTGTCAGATGTGAATCAGGGGTCCTTCCTGATTCTTTTCCTTGGCCTGCCAAAAGATATATGTCTGTCATATTTGCCAATATTTAAAGTGTACTGGAACCATGAATATGTAAAACATTTCATTCATATATGAAAATGTTTCAGTTTTTCTTCTTGAAAAAGAGTAACCCAGGCAATGAATAAACCACCATACAATTGTAAATTTGGTTTTACAGTGAATAAAATGCTCAAGGGGATGTAAATTCACCCCGGCAGTGGATTATTCAGTGGCATGGATTCAATTTATTTGCTTGGTTATTATATTTTACATTACCTACTTGTATGTGCTTCCATAAATATGGGACCGCCGACATGTATGTTCACTTAAACATCTAAATTTCTCATATACAGAATTCATAAAACGAGAAGATTCAGATAAAGGAGCCCTTCTCTTCAGGCAGTTCGGCCGGAACAGAGATAGCATTCGCTACACTCTGTAAAGTTGGAGACAGACCCCTTATTAAAATCAGATTCTAAATAAAGCCTGGTGCATCTTTCCGGAATTCTTCCTATGGATAATTTGGAAAGGAATGCTATCAATTTTTTTTTCAAACAGGAGCATCGAAAATACATGGCTGAACATTCAAACAAATATTCGAGAATCTATGAGCTCTTCTTCTTGGCCGGAGGATGCTAACAACCTCCGAAATTACGAGAAACTTATTTTGCAATAATGGCGCTTTGACAAAAGCCCTCTCTCTTCTATGGTGAATCACAATGGGAAGTATCCTTCTCCAGAATTGTGGGATAGACCCCTCTCAGGTTGAATTTTGATGTCACTGCTAAAGGTTACCTGGTATATTATGGTATAGTAGGGTATAGTGTATGATACTGTAAATATTAAGCACTAATGATTGGATTACTGTTTTTACATTTTGTCACTTAATATTCAATGGATAGGATATAAAGATAATGAACTAATCACTAATTACATGGTGTTAGAATATTTGCCCAAGATACAAAGGGTTTGATTGGCTCATTGTCTTTACATCTGGTTGATTAGATAAGAATAAAGTAATATTAAATGGATAAGTTGTAAAACCAATAAACCAATCATTAACTTATTGCATAGTGTTTAATATTTACTAAAACAAAAAAAAACTGAGAAATATAAAAACAAACAATCACTTTAATGAATATAAAGACACCATCCTCATCCTCTTAGTATTTGCCATTATTTAAGCAAAAAGACCTACAATGTTGTAGAGCTCGATGGTTTTAACTCTCCCAATCCATTTGGGATTCCAAGACCTTGTTATGAAAGGGACTCTGCAATATTCATCCAAGCTCTTTCCAAAATCATGTGTGACACTAGTGGAGATAAAGTTTCGGAACACCAGTGCCTCTCCACAAGATTCTCGCAAGTCTTCGCTCTTTCTTTCCACAACGATGTGTGATACTAGTCAGGATAAAGTTTTGAAACACCGATGCCTCCCCACAAGTTCCCCGCAAGTCTCAGCTCTTCTAGATTCCATCTCTGCCATCACCCACCTGCATATCAATAAAAAAGCTAATGATCTAGCAGATCGGTTAGCAAATGAAGGGGTTGAGTTTTGTTGTTGCCTTGGGTATCCATGGAAGCCAGATTGCCTAAGGATAAATAAGCATGATAACAACTTCCCAGATTGGGTGTCAAGCGCACGAGAGAGTACCTCTTCTACATGCGCAGGAGAGAGCACCTCTTCTACATGATTGAGACAGGCCTTGATAAACAACACCTTCTAGTCTCTTAAGTCTTTTAGATGTTAAAGTAAAATGTACTGTTTTGTCACATAAAGTTTAAGATTAAAAAAATAAATAAATAATTATACATAACATTTAAATAATGTTGGCTCATAAAAAAATAAAGAAATTGAATCCCTCTAAACTCATGTTAGATCCGATAATGGTAATAGATACTGAAAAGTAGTAGTTGTGTAAATAATAAAAATGAAATAATAATTGAGCTTTCAATTATGAAATACGTTGTCTTATGAAAATATTAGTCTTTTACAAAAATTCTCTTATAAACATCAACCACATGGATAGTCACATTAGTAAATAAACCTCAAAACATGTTAATCAATTCTTAGTCATTGGTTACATTAGGATTGACAAAATTAAATCTTAATATTAATAATATCAATAGTAAATGTTAAAGATCAATAATATCAAAACCTAATATTAATAATATCATTATTAAATCTTAATAAACCCTAAATAATAGTAATAAATTAATATTAATAATAACCCTAATAGGCCTTTCTCTCATTCACTAATCAAAATGACATAACAGTTCATGCAATAATATCTGAAGAGAATTTGTATCTCCCTTGTGACCATTTTAAGTTTGGTGGTTTTCAAGGCTTTTGTAATGCCTCCTCCCACATTTGCCCACTTTTACAAGCTCGCCATGGTAAACATGAGATGAGTGTCACTATGATATGACACGACTTCCAAGTTCCAGTTATGGAAGTAGGGCCGACAAACCGACAACAATTTGACATCTCTTAGGGACTACAAACCACTCTAGAGGCTACAAACCACCATATGTGATCAATCCCTAAGCTGGAACCTTTTTTCACTAACCTACCTCCATAAGTGCATCCTTGACACTACATCCGTGTGGTTGGAAGTCTATAACAGCATTCACAGGCCTGCCTCCATGCGTTATGATAAAAAAATCTAGTTCAGTGCAAGCAGTCCCAAGATCTGAGGCATCTTTCCAATCTAGCCTCTAGACCACTGCCCAAAACTGTGTGTAACTTTCTAGAATGATAAATAACATGATAACAATACTAACCATGCAAAACTTGAGAAAGATTTTGACCAGGGCATGCGTAGTACTCAACAAACATTTCGTCAAACATATGGTAAACATGAAAGCTATAAGTCATAAAGGCATATTTGATCATAAACTTCTAAAATCCATATGAGAATTATCAATAAGGCTCCAATCCCTCTTTAACTAGCTGTAATAACACTTATTAGTCCATGCATTCATCAACCATACAGTAACTTAACAAACCATGAACAAGAGCCATAGCTAGAGGACATCATATAACTAGGAATATAACCAACCTATAACCATAATAGAGGCCATAACAACTCAACCATAATATCAACATGATAACCAGTACAAGTGCTCATAGATCACAATAGGAAAATAACTCTTATTGACATATGAAAATGCCAACCAAGTTAGGGACTTCCATGTATAACCCGACCATAGATTGGGCTGAACCGAATCTCTCTTTCAGCCAATCACCCTCGTGCCATATTCCAATCATGAATGTGGGATCATAAGGGTTAAACCAAAACAAAACCAATCAGGCCTTCCAAAGGTCAAATCATCTCAACCCTCAACCACAGTGATCTCACCTATATTTTCAAGAAATCGCTAACATCAACCAGGTCAGTCTCTACCCAAGTTGTCCAGGGCTCCAAGAACTAGTAACTCAACCCACATCTAAATCAAGGCTCCAGAGAATTTTTTCCAACCTGCAGCTCCAAGGACTAATAACTCAACCCACAAGGTTTCAGATTGTTTGTCTCAACCTGTAGGTTATAGGAACTAGTAACTCAACCCAAGTTATTCCAAGGCTCCAAAGCCCACATGCATAGGGAACCTGAGAACCAATAAATTAAAAAAAAAATAATAATAAAAAAATAATAATAAAAAAAAAAAAAAAAAAAAAATAAATAAAATAAAATAAATAATAAAAAATAAAATAATAATAATATATAAAAAAAAAATAATAAAAATAAAAATAATAAAAATAAAAATGGGAAAATATATATATCAAAAAAAAAAAAAAAAATTGGGAAACCCACAACACCATGGATATCCAGGAAATGGCAAGGAAAGCCTAAAACCACTGTCAATCTAGGAAAATCTCCATGCCAATGGCATCACATAACTAATGAACTACATGCATATACCATACATCCAAAAATCAACAAGGAAATAACATCAACCACATGGATAGTCACATTAGTAAATGAACCTCAAAACATGTTAATAAATTATTGGCCACTAATTACATTAGGATTGACAAAATTAAAACTTAAATAGTAAATGTTAAAGATCAATAATATCAAAACCTAATATTAATAATGTCATTATTAAATCTTAATAAACCCTAAATAATAGTAATAAATTAATATTAATAATAACCCCAATAGGCCTTTCTCTCATTTACTAATCAAAATGACGTAACGATTCATGCAGTTATATCTAAAGAGAATTTGTATCTCCCTCGTGACCATTTTAAGATTGGTGGTTTTCAAGGCTTTTGTAACGCCTCCTCCCACATTTACCCACTTTTACAAGCTCGCCATGGTAAACATGAGAAGAGTGTCACTATGATATGAAACGACTTCCAAGTTCCAGTTATGGAAGTGGAGTCGACAAACCAACAACAATTTGACATCTCTTAGGGACTACAAACCACTCTAGAGGCTACAAACCACCATAGGTGACCAATCCCTAAGCTGGAACCTTTTTTCATTGACCTATCTCCATAAGTGCATCCTTGACACTACATCCATGTGGTTGGAAGTCTATAACCGCATTCACAAGCCTGTCTCCATGCGTTGTGATAAAAAAAATCCAGTTCAGTGCTGGCGGTCCCAAGATCTGAAGCACCTTTCCAGTCTAGCCTCTAGACCACTGCCCAAAACTGCATGTAACTTTCTAGAATGATAAATAACATGATAGAAATACTAACCATACAAAACTTGAGAAAGATTTTGACTAGGGTATGCCTAGTACACAACAAACATTTCATCAAACATATGGTAAACATGAAAGCTATAGGTCATGAAGGCATATTTGATCATAAACTTCTAAAATCCATCTGAGAATTATCAAGAAGTCTCCAAGCCCTCTTTAACTAGCTGCAATAATACTTATTAGTCCATGCATTCATCAACCATCCAGTAACTTAACAAACCATGAACAAGAGCCATAGCTAGAGCACATCATATAACTAGGTATATAACTAACCTATAACCATAATAGAAGCCACAAAAACTGAACCATAATATCAACATGATAACCAGTACAAGTGCTCATAGATCATGATAGGAAAATGACTCTTATTGACATATGAAAATGCCAACCAAGTCAGGGACTTCCATGTATAACCCGACCATAGATAGGGTTGAACCATATCTCTCTTTCAGCCAATCACCTTCATGCCATATTCCAAGCATGAATGTGGGATCATAAGGGTTAAACCAAAACAAAACCAACCAGGCCTTCCAGAGGTCAAACCATCTCAACCCTCAACCACAGTGATCTCACCTATATTTTCAAGAAATCACTAACAACAACCAGGTTAGTCTCTACCCAAGTTGTCCAGGGCTCCAGGAACTAGTAACTCAACCCACACCTAAATCAGGGCTCTAGGAACTAGTAACTCAACCCACACCAACTCGCGGCTCTAAGGACTAATAAATCAACCCACAAGGTTCCAGATTGTTTGTCTCAACCTGTAGGTTACAAGAACTAGTAACTCAACCCAAGTTGTTCTAGGGCTCTGGAGCCCACATGCATAGGGAACCTGAGAACCAATAAAAAAAATGGGAAAATAGATATATCAAAAAAAAAAAGATGGGAAACCCACAACGCCATGGCTATCCATGAAATGGCAAGGAAAGGTTGAAACCACTGTCAATTTAGGAAAATCTCCATGTCAATGGCATCACATAACCAATGAAATACATGCATATACCATGCATCCAAAAATCAACAAGGAAATCACACATGCAACCTATTACTTGCAAAGTATTCTTGTTGTAGCTATTGATCCAAACTTTTCCCTTGCACTCCCTTGCTTTTATTTTCTTTCTTTCTCCAATCTAAGAGAATTCTAGAGTGCTCCAAGAATGATCCAAGTGTGCAAGAGTATGAGAGAATGAGAGTGTGAGAGAATGAACTACAGCTCCAACACAAAATTGTAAAAAAGATAGCAATTGTTTCTCTAAAGACTTTTTATTGTTAAGGCTTCTATTTTCATCATTTTCCTCCATTTTTCCTCTAATTTCCCTTGCATGCAAATTTGTGTCTGTTTATCTCCCTTTTCTCCTATTTTTTTTCATAATTAAATGCCAAGTATTGCCTCTTTTCCTTTGCCAATTTCCATAGTCATTATTAATGCACAAGGGATGTCCACTATAATGTTTTTCCCAACATTCAACTCGAAATACGTGTCCCATGACCTTGGTCTTATTTTATTTACATGGAAAATCAACCAAGGGATGTTACAAACCCCCCTGAAGGAACACCATCCTCGGCGTTCAATGACACTTATAACCAACAAAACATGCTACCCATGAAGTTCTATAACACAACTTGATGCAGCATTTACATCATACCAAATTGTTGAAACCATGAACACCATACTGCTTATTAAAGATTTATAACACAAATCATGGCAATATTTACAATATATAAATGTACACACACACACACACATATAACAAAAACCCATATACCAAAATACATGTACCAACTCAACTACTCAACCAGCAAATAAGGAAGGATACATAGCTCGCATCTGATCAGTCATCTCCGGTGTAGCTTCATCGAGCCCAAAGTGCTTCTACTGCACTTTAACTTGCTCTATTGCTCAGTTCCAGAGCATGAGATATTTCTATTAAAAAATGCATTGTGGTTCTGGCTGAAATTCTCCCTCTAGTTCCAACTGTAATACATACCAATCAATCACATGATCAACATCCTAGACAGATCTCGTAAGCAATGAAACATGGAAAACATCATGGACTTTCACTATTGGCGATAGTGCAAGTCAGTAGGCCATTGGTCCAATCCTCTCAAGGATTTCAAAAGGCCCACAATATCGAGGTGCCAACTTGGAACATACCCAATCCTCAAGGAGGTCCTCTTGGGCTTGATGCACAAGTACATATGTTCCCCAACATGAAACTCCTTGAATTCTCTATGTTGATCTGCATAAATATTCTATCTATCTTGCATTGCCTTTAAATTCCTTTTGATAACCTACATCTCCTACTACATCTTAGCCAACATGTCTAGTCCAATCAGAACCCTATTCATTGGATCACTCCAACTGATAGGAGTATTACAACTATGCCCATAAAGAGCCTCAAATGGACTCATCCTCAAAGATTCTTGATACCCATTATTATATGCAAACTTTACGAGTGGAAGATACTCTTCCCATTTCCTTTGCTGATGCATGACATACATCCTCAACATGTCCTCAAGAATCCTATTGACCCTCCCTATTTTTCCATCTATCTGTGGATGATAAGTTGTACTAAAACTTAACTCTATCCCTAAGCCTGCAAACAACTCCTTCCAAAACCTGTAAGTGAACTTGGCATCTCTATCTGATATGATCTTCTTGGGAACACCATGCAACCTCACTATATCCCTGATGAAGATCTAAACTACCTCACAAGCTGAATTTGTAGACTTCACTACAATGAAGTAAGCTACCTTGCTCAACCTATCAATCACAACCATGATGGAATCATGCTACTTCGATGTCCTTGGAAAAACTGCAATGAAGTCCATGGAAATGACCTCCCATTTCCATTCTAGAATCGAAATCACTTGTAACAAACCAGTTGGGTGCTTACACTTCGCCTTCACCCGTTGACAACCCAAGCATCTAACAACAAACTTAGCCATCTCTTTCTTCAAGTTTAGCCAATTATAAAACTTTTTTATTGTTGTCAAAGTCTAATGGTAACCTGGGTGGTCTGAATATGGATTGACATGAAATTCCCTCAAGATAAGCTTCTTCAATTTGTTGTTATCCGACACATATATCGTGTTCCTAAATTTGACCAAGCCATCTACAGTGAGGTGATACTCCTTATCCCTATGACCCTAACCCTACTTCTGCAACCTTTGCTTCAGATGCTAGTGCTTCTCATCATGTTGTCTTGCCTACAAGATCCACTCTTGTAAATATGTCTCATAAGAACTCATAGTTGAAATACGATTCACTTGCACTCTCCTACTTAGAGCATCTGCAACCTTGTTCTCCTTGTCCTTAAGGTATTTGATCTCAAAGTAAAACTCATTGAGGGTGGCCAACCACCTAGCTTTCATGGCATTTATATTAGGTTGGTCAAACAAGTACCTTAGTCCATTGTGATCAATCATCAGAACAAACCTTCTGCTAAGAATATAATGTCTTCAAATCTTCAATGCATGAAAAATAATTGCCATCTCCAGATTGTGAGTCACATATTTCCGCTTGTTCTCATTCAAATTCCTTGAATCATAGCATACCACGTGTCATTCCTACATCAGGACTCCACCAAGTCCTTCCTTGCAAGCATTTGTACATACCACAAACTCCTTATCAGGATCTGCAATCTTCAAGATTGGAGCATTTGTAAGCAAATGCTTCAACTACTCAAAACTAGTTGCACACTCCTCAGTCCATTCAAACTTATTTCCTTTTCTCTACAAGGATGCAATAGGATGACCAGTCCTTGAGAAGTTCCTGATGAACCTCGTGTAGTAACCTGTTAGTCCCATAAATGATCTGACCTCATCCACATTCTTTGGAGTTGGCCACTCTGTGATCGCTTTAATCTTTTTCGGGTCCACTGCTACTCCTTCCTTAGAAACAACATGTCCCAAGTAATGAAATTCAGTCTGAAAGAATCTGCACTTGTTGAGCTTGGCATACAACTGATGCTCTCTCAACAATATCAACACTACTGCCAGGTGCTATGCATTCTCTTCCTCATTCCTAGAATATATCAATATGTCATAAGTAAACATTATCACAAACTTGTCCAGATAAGGATGCAACACATTGTTCATCAAACACATGAAAGTAGTTGGAGCATTAGTAATACCAAAATGAACCACTACGAACTCATAATTCCCATACCTGGTATGAAATGCAATCTTGTAAATGTCTTCTTCTTTGATGCGCACCTAATGATATCCTGATCTCAGATCAATATTTGAGAGAACTACTACTCCCTTCAACTGATCGAACAAGTAATCAATTCACGACAATGGATACCTGTTATTGATAGTCACCTTATTCAACTTCCTGTAATCAATGCACAATTTGAGAGTAACATCCTTATTCCTTACAAACAACACTGGTGCACCCCAAGGAAATACACTTGTCCTTATGTATCCCTTATAAAGCATTTCCTTAAGTTGCAACTTCAATTCCACCAACTATGGAGTGCTCATCCTATATGGTGCCTTAGATGTTAGTGTTTCTCTTGGCATCAAATCAATAGATAAATCCACTTCTCTATGAGACAGTAACTCTAGAATCTTTGTAGAAAACACATCCTAAAACTGCTGCAACACTAGATACTTCTTAAGAACTTCATCATCCTCAACATCCTTCCATTTTTCCTGGAAATATGAACTACAAAAAATACACAACCTTTCCAGCAACTGTGATTTTCCTGCATAGTTGTAACCATTCTCACTGATGTAGGCTTCTTCTTTCCCCGCAAGATTCTCCTTTCCCCATCATCATCCAGACACGCAATAGCCTTGTCATAACAATCCACTTTAGTCATGTGAATGAATAGCCACTCCATGCCCAAAAGCATACTATATGATCCCAAAGGAAGCACATTTAGATGTACATAGGTAGGCATACCATTCAACTCAAATGCAAAATATCTCACCCAATTACGAACTCTTCTCTTGGTTCTTGTATCCATCTACACCAACCAACATTCTTCATGCACTTCTTTATTCAAGTCATACTTATCCACTAGGTCAAGACTAATATAACCATAGTTAGATCTATGATCAATCAAAATATAAACAACTTGATCATGAAGCTTACCTTCCATCTTGATAATGGATGCATCATGATCAAATTGCCTATTATCCACTGTTGCATAAATCTGAGGAATAATATGACCAATGTCTCCATCTGTCTGTGTCTCGTGAGCATTGTAAATTTGAGGTCTACGACCCTAATGTTGTGGACAATCTCTCTGTGATTCTCTCCACCATAAGTCCAACACTGCAAAGGCCCCTGCCATCACCTTAGTTTTGCTCCTTAGGCTGGAATCCACGTCCAGTGTCAATTGCATTGAACTTCTTATAAGGTGCTACATTCTACTTATCACCTCCATCTTGAGGTCTTCCTTGCTTCTTAGCCCACTTTCCATTCGCCTTCTCATTACCTTTCCAATATCACTTAAGCTTAGACTTGCACTTAGACTACTCATAACATTGCTTCAAGTTCCCAATGACTTCCTCCAATGACCGAGGCTCATCATACTCAATCTGATCTTTAAATGCTTAAGGAAATCCACTAATGAATCTTTGGACCTTCGTCTTCTCGTCCTTGGGGTAGGGAACATACCTCAACAACTCCAGAAACTTGGTCATGTACTCTTCATTTATCATGGGACCCATCTTTAACTCATAGAATTCCTTGGATTTTCCATCATAATATCTCTCTGACAAGTATTTCTTCCTAAAGAGTCTTTTAAACTCATGTCAACTAAGCTCCTCTATCCCGATGCCTCTTACATGCTTCACATCTTCCCATTAGATATATGCTCTTCCCTTGAGACTAAAGATCATTATCTTGGCTTTCATATTCTCCTAATAATCATGCAATCCGAAGAACTTCTTCATCCCAAGTAGCCATGCTTCTACATCTTCTAGTTTCTTCACAATCCCATCAAAAGTAGGAGGCTTGACTTTCTTGGAATCCTCTAGAAAATATCGATTCTCACTTCTCTTAAAAGGATGTTGGCAGTAACGATGATGATGTCTCTCAAAACCAAAAATAGAATAAAAACCATTAGTGCTAGCTCACCTGTTAGGGGTATCCAAAGATCTTCCACCTCTCACTGTGTCATCCTTGTCCAACCTGTATTCTGATCGAGCCCTGCTGCCATATGCCTCATTAGCCTTTTCTTCCTGTCCCTGACTGATCCTCAGTTGTTCTTGATTTGCAAGTCTGTAAGGCTTTGAAGGATGGCTGCATTAAGTTCTGCTTACTTTTCTTGAGCTCTATCAAGCATTTCCTATGCCTCAATCAACCTGCTATTATCTGCCTTACAAATTATGATTTCTACTTATAAACTTCTCATTGTATCTGCTATATTAGGAGAATACTCAACTCCTTATTGCTTAACTGATTTGTAAGGAGAGTCACATGAATTGTAATCCACCTTTGTTCTTGTTATCTCTAACCTCTTATCTCTTGTAAACATGTCATGTTGGATAAACCAAATATAGACATAATAAAAATCATACCTCAGTGTATCTTAGGGGAGGCTATCTCATCTGCACCACTTAGTCTAGATTAGCACGATATATATATATTAATATATATATATATATATATATATATAGATTCTGACATCAACATATCAACATCTCAATATCATAACATCATGACGCAAAACTATAACACTAACTATACACATGATAACCATAACCTCTAAAATGCATGCATAATGGGCACATACAACTGACATGCATGCATAGCAATGTGCATTTAGCCCATCTAGTCCAAGTGTTTGAACTTGGAGGATCTAATACGACCCTGTAGTGTCATATATCACCCTATGGTATGAGATATCACCCAAAGGGAACGAAACCCGCTTCGATACTACCTTGTAATGCCTCCTCAACATATACCCACCTTTACAAGCTCGCTAGGGTAAGAATGAGACAAGTGTCACTATGATATGACTTGAACTCCAAGTTCCAGTTATGGAAGTGGGGCCAAAAAACCGATAACAATTTGACATCCCTCAGGGACCACATACCACTCAAGAGGCTGCAAACCACTGCAGGTGATCAATCCATGAATTGGAACCTTTTTTCATTGACCTAGATCCATAAACACATGCTTGACACTGCATCTGTGTGGTTGGAAGCCTATAACTGCACTCACAAGCCTACCTCCATGCAGTTATGACTGAAAATTTCCAATTCAGTGCCAACAGTCCTGAGATCTGAGGCACGTTTCCAGGCTAGCCTCCAAACCACTACCCATAACTACCTGTAACTTTCTAGAATCATAAATAACATGATAACAAGGCTAACCATACAAAACTTGAGAAAAATCTTGACCAGGACATGGTTAGTACACAATAAACAAATTTTCAAACATATGGTAAACATGAAAGCTATAGGTCATGAATGCATATCTGATCATAAACTTATAAAATTCATTTGAGAATAGCTAAGAAGGCTCTAAGCCCTCTTTAACTAGTTGCAATAATACTTGTTAGTCCATGCATTCATCAACCATCCAATAACTTAACAAATCATGAATAAGAGCCATAGCTAGAGCACATCATATAATTAGGTATATAACTAGCATATAACCAGAATAGAGACCATAACAACTCATCCATATTATCAACATGATAACTAGTACAAGTGCTCATACATCACAATAGGAAAATAACTCTTATTAAAATATGAAAATGCGAACCAACTCCCTCTTTTAGCCAATCACCCCCATGCTATATTCCAAGCATGAATGTGAGATCATAAGGGTTAAACCAAAACAAAACCAACCAGGGCTTCCAGAGGCCAAACCACCTCAACCCTCAACCATAGTGATCTCAGTTATACGATCACTAACATCAACCAAATCAGTCTCTACCCAAGCTATTCAGGGCTCCAAGAACTAGTAATTCAACCCACAACTAAATCAGGTCTCCAATATTTTGTTCCAACCTGCGGCTCCAAGGATTAATAACTCAACCCGCAAGGCTCCAAAGTGTTTGACCAACCTACAAGCTTTAGGAACTAGTAACTCAACCCAAGTTGTTCCAGGGCTCCAAAGCGTTTGTTTCAACCCACAACCATAGGGAACCCGAGAACCAATTAAAAAAAACAAGTGGAAAACGCACAACACCATGGCTATCCAGGAAATGGCAAGTCAACACTGAAACCATTGTCATTCTAGACAAATCTCCATGCCAATGACAACACATAGCCAATGAACCACATGCATATACCATGCATCCAGAAATCAGCAAGAAAATCATGCATGCAACCTGTTACTTGCAAGGTATCCCTACTATAGCTTCTTATCCAACTTTCCCCTTGTGCTCCCTTGCTTTCCCTTGCTTTCTTTCTCCAATCCAATCGAATGCTAGAGTGCTCCAAGCACACTCCAAGAATGCGCTAAGTGTGCAAGAGTATGAGAGAATCAGAGTGTAAGAGAATGAACTAGAGCTCCACCACAAAACTGTCAAAAAGCTATCAATTGTTTATCTAAAACCTTTTTATCATTGAGGCCTCTATTTTTTTCATTTTCCTCCATTTTTTCTATAATTTATCTTGCATGCAAATTTATGTCTCTTCAACTCCCTTTTCTCCTATTTTCCCTTATTTTCATAATTAAATGCCAAGTATTACCTCTTTGTCTTTGCCAATGCATTTGCCAATTTCCATAGTCATTATTAATCCACAAGTGATGCCCACTATAATGTTTTTCCCAACATCCAATTTGGAATACATGTCCCATGACCTTGGTCTTATTTTATTTACATGGAAAATCAACTAAGGGTTGTTACAAATTTTCATTATGTAACTATTTAATTTTCTATTAGCAAGCATTTTCCTTGTAATTTGGATTTTGAATTAATTCAACAAATAATCAATAAACAAAGGATGTGAAAGAAAATTGGTTCAAAATTATCTAGCCAAAATAGTTTTGATATTTTGAACTCTACCGTTTAGAGGGCACATGGATCTATACTATTAGAATGTGAACAAGAAGTGACTATTAGTGGTGAAAGAACAAACACTGAGATATGTTGATTTAATTACACTCAAATAATGAATAAAAAAAAATAAACTAAATAGTTTGATGTAACATTTAACAAACTGCGAAGAATGAAGGTTCTGATTTCACCATCACTCCATATTAGTGGCACGAGCTATTAATTAATGGAAAGAGAAAGAAATACAAATGATTTATTTCATACTGTCACAAACACATCAATGCCACATGCTTTATCTCATACCAACACAAACACATAAAAAAATTGACATGAAAACTTCTTTAAAAAAAGAAGTAACACCACCATGCACTGCAAAAATTTCCTTCTAAGCAATAGCGTCTGCATGGGTACATAATTAGATGGCAAGGACAAGACAACTCATGGTTTCTCTTTTGATTTCATAGTGCTCCTCTCTAGATAGGGGAATGTAAGCCAAAGTAATGAAGGATTAAATTCAATCACAAGGATTATTGTCTTGAAATATTCTCAAATTTGTGTGATTATTCCATTCTTTAAAGTCCAAACCTACATTAGTATGGGTTTCATCATAGCGACCTTCCACGAACACCTTGTTATAGAAAGTACGAAATTCGTGAGTCATATTTATAAATTAATTAATGAATTATTTAACCAGGTGACCCATGGATTAATGAAACAGTTGAATGCTCAAAAGGGATGGACAAAAATTGAAAAGGTGAGGTCCAAGTGGAATGAAACACACAAAAATTTGTCATTTGTAATAATATGTGGATTCAAATAACAAATATTGTGAATTTGTACAGTTAATACATGAGTGGATATATGAAACTAGAAAAATGTTTGGAAAATCCATATTTTCTTCCATTGGATCATGTATAAGACACATAATATTTATGCATTAGTAAAACAAGGCCATCCATAATTTCCAATATTTTAAAGAATGGGAATGCATCAATTCTAATATAGACCACACCTATCGTTGTAAATATATAGTATATTTGTAAATATTCTTGTTTCAAAATATATTTAATTTCAATTATCAATCATCATAAAAATGATATACGTTTGAAAAGCATCATTTACAAATATAAAAATTTCATGCAAAGAATCAATCCCTACCATAATTATGTCGAACTATTATCAAACATCATAAAAATGTGATAATTAAAGGGATGCTAGGTATCCTTGATTAGAATTCTCTTACATCCTTCCATCATTGTTGGTTGTCACCACTTCCATTCATTGTTGCTAAGAGGCCTTTAATGACCACGTCATTGTCACTTCTAAGGGGCATTAATGTTTTTGTAGGGACCAAAAATGTATTAGAGGGATTAGACACCTATTAAAAAATGCATACCAACATTTGTGTTAATGTTTTGATAGGGAATAAAGATGCATGGGAGGGATTGAATACCCGTTAAACAAATCAATGAGTGTCTGCTTATTTATGAATAAACAAACTGTCATCGCAATTATTCATATATTTTATAGGGGCTTTGCCTTATTGACCAATATATTAACACGTTTATTCAAGGGGGTTTTAAAATTGTGAAAAATGGAGTTAAGATATTGTAGGTATTAGGGGGTTGGTGAGGGGGGGTTATAGGTTTTTTGGGTGCGGTGTTGGGGGGAGAGGGGTTACAGGTATTGGGGGGTATAAAAGGGGGCATTTGGTAAAAATAGGGAATATCTAATAAAAACAAAGCTTTTTTCTTGTTTGGAAAAATGTATAGAGAGGGGGTTCAACAAGAGGATTTTGGGAAGTATTTATCAATATCTAGTGAAATTAGACGTATTATTTAATCACCCACAAATGCATGTGATTTGTTAAAGGTTCATTGAGTGAATACCTTGTGATATCTCTATTCCTAAGTGATGGACTAATTATTTCCTTCTTTATTTGATTTAATAAATTTATATATAGTATGCACTTTCTCTGTTTTATCTATCTCAATTACTAAATTACTAAACAACATACCAAATTACTCATGAAAACCACATTTTGAGTTTTGTTTTGAGTTATTTTCTTTCATTTTTCAAATTAAATTAGCACACTTCATTGTATTTTTACGAAAATGTTTGATAGAATACCATGATTATAGTGCAACTTGACCTGCTAAACTTAATACGTTTGAAAATGAAGACCAAATCAATTGAAAGCATAAGACTTGTTTGTGAAAACTAAAATCATTACACTAATTGATATGCCTTAAACTATAAATAATAATAAAAGGAAGAAAGGAAATAGTGGATGGGAGTGGATATGTAATACATTTTTATGCTTCAGTTTTAAGTTTATGTGGTTGCATATCTCCCTTTGTTCCCTATAATTACATGCTTGAAGCTTCACAAATGATGTTATTATAATCATTTTTTTGTTGTTCATGTAGTCCTTTGGTTACCCATTCATCTTATTTCCCTCTCTCTTTCTCTCCCTTATAACATATCCTACAACCTATTGAAATATATGGAATGTTTTCCACATCACTGTGGAAGTTGTACATTGTAGCAATGTTGATTGGCATACAAGCCATAGGTGAATACAAAGTTGATTACTTTTCTACACCCAAGGTATATCTCAAATCTCCAACGAGCTAATTAGGAAAAAAAAACACTTTACTCATAATCTACCACCCATTATGATTAATCTTTTCACTTCTTCAATGATAGAGAAACACTCTGGGTTCATTGTGGCATTCTATTAGATTTGTGATCAAGTCATATGGGTTTCATAGAAGACGTTCATTTTCCAAAGAGGTAGTCCCCTAACCTACAAACACCTCATACTTAAATCACTAACCCATAATTCATTCACCCTATTTAACCATTAAGTCATCAAAGCACTAGCCTATAACACACTAAGCCCATATATCTAAGTTAAACATGAGCCACTAATCCACCAACTACAACTCACTACTATGAATTCCCTAATACCTAACATATTACCCCTTAAATTGTTAAGTCAAAATAACTGTACCTATTCATCTACTAAGTCACTCACTAGTGATCCACTAACAAACACACATTCTAACCACTGATCCTTTAACACACAAATCTCCTAACCATTAACCAACCAACCCACCAATGTACCCTAACTATTAACTCCCTAACTACTTTGGTTGGTTATGGTTTATTATATTGGAACATGATATATTATGGTAAAATATAATTATCCCTAATTGACGCTACTAATCCACTAATACCTAACACACTAACCCATAAATCATTTCAACATTGTCCAATTAATCCTTTATAGTATGGAATAATCTATCTTAATTAATATATGTATTATTATATTCAACCATATTATTGGAAACATTATAATTATATTTATTTCAACAATTATATAATACAAAACAAGTTAGCCTATGACTTTATTTTTTAACTTTTATGAGGAAGCAAGTACTAACCAACTTTGCTTCTCATTTTATTTGTTATCTTTATCTTTATATTTTAGTTTTAAAATTATCAATACATAATTTAAAAGAAAATATATAATAACAAAAAGAAAAGGTAGACATTAGAAAGAGGAACGCGATGACTAGCACGAAAAAGGCACTGCATTTTGATGTTGCTATCTCATAGGACAAGAAAACGAGACCAAAAAGAAGATGAGATGTTGACAAGAAAACTAATAAATCAAAATTTTCAATTAAACTACTTTCTATCTTCCAAAACCCAATTCCATATGGTGCCCATTTTACTAGCAAAGAGGTAAAGTGTAACTTTGTTGAGATAGTTAGTCTTCTAACTAGTGAGAACATTCCCAACTAGTAAAAACATCCCCAACATAGAGAAAAAGTTAGTTCAATAACTGAGCTCAAATGTTCCTACGGTTTCTAAGAAGGTAACACTTAGTGAGAGGTCACATCATCCGATGGCCAGAAGCCCAAAATCAAGTAAAGTGCCTCTTCTTTTTTAAATGTGCATTTATATAGTGCTAAGACGTAAGGTGTGCATTTAAATAAATTTTTACATGACCCAAAATCTATTCAAGAATTTGTTCACGCCCATCCTAATGATATGCAACTCAAGGAACATGACAAAGGTGGAACAATTATAATGGTTGAGCTTTGAAAGGTAGATATTGAACTCTCTTTGGTGTCATACTATTTAGCTCTTCCAACTCTTCCCAACAATCAAGAAAATTTGGATACACTTCTCGCTATCAAGCCAGCTAAGGAGGACAACCTCATAGAGGTGAATTCCATAAGAATATATTCATTGTTCGAAAATCTAGAGAAGATCAGGATCCCAACCATCCTAAGAATATTTTTATAATTGAACAAGAGATGGATATTATGTAGTGGGATGGGATTGATGTAGTTGAAGAAAAAAAACTCTAGTATAAGGAAATGTAAATAGACAACAAACTTAGGGAGGACAAGAACATGCTCTTAAATATGATCAACATGAGGAGAGAAATGATCTTAGAGAGACCTATAATCTAGGTGAAATTAATAATGCAGAGGATGCTAGACGTACAAAGAGAAATCAACATAGAGATGAGGAAAAATATGAGCATGTGGAAGAAGAGGATATAATGATGGAGGAGGCAATAGAGTTGTGGCATAGACAAACTTTGTTGTATAGAAAGGTTGAGCCATCACAACCCTTGGCTATCATTGCACCAAAGAGTGACAAGCATGCACTAGAAAAGGACAAAAAGGCCCATGGATCTTCAAAAGATTTAGAAGTAGAAAAATAATGGTGATATGTAGACGCATGAAGGATACCCCATTAAAATTAAGCCTTCATTAGAATGGAGTCCACTAGATCATTTGACAGTGATTGTTATGACAAACATAGTTGGCTAGCAATGTTGAACACTATAGAGAGATGTCGATAGTATGTCAAATTTTTTGACATTTTCCAATTTGTAGTGGAGTTTCTAGATCTAGACCATGTTAGAGTTCAGAAACATTCTTAACATTTCAAGTGGACACTCCAACCATCATTAGGGGATCGAAACGAAACATTTGAGAGATGAAAAATAAGTGACTAATTGTTGAAATCAACATACTTAAAGAATAGTCCAATCTATTATCGTAAACACTTTGAGGTATGAAATGGATTTCGTAGGGAAAACAATAAAATAATAATTAAAACAACAAATAAGAGTTATGAATTTTCAAACAGAACTAAAAGAAAAATAAAATTTTAATCACATTCTTTGACTTATCTCCTTATATGTTTACTCAAATTTCAAGTGTAGATACTGGTTGGATGCTAAAATTTAATTCCATATCTAATGAGTACTCACTTCACATGCTTTGATAGAATTACTATGAGATAAACTAGAAATACATGGAAAAATGTTTTCTTGGTTTTTAACCTCAAAATTTCTTTAATGGTAAAAAAATGTAGTTGTGTGAAAGTATCCATTAACAATGCACATGCTTTGGCCAAGTATAACTCCATAGTTCCATTGCATTCCCAAAGTCCAGAAAAAATCCAGTCTTAACTCAATGCAAAACAATAGCCTATTTTAGATGCAAAAGACAATGAATGAAGAGGTAGCACGCAAACTGATTAGAGTAATAAGAGGCCTTACATGTGATACCCTAGTTTTGATCCTTGAATGTATAATGTATGTTTCTACACGATGAAAGGTCACAAAGACTAGCAATGTAATAGTTCTTAGATATTATCAATAAATACAACATTGATTATAGATATACAAGGATTAGAGTCAAATGGGTTAAGATTACATGAGATAGGGGGTAGTTAAAGAGGTTAGACCAAGGTTTATCAGATCCATATTTGAATTAGTTGAGAAAAGGAGTTACATGAGCTTCTTGTTTGGGATGCCACATGGCACATCGTGAACATCCATATATAAACCATGATTTTTATGGATAGGGGGATTCCTCTTCCATTATTGCTTGTGCTTCTTGGAGAGAGAGTTTTGTAAGATATAGTGATTTCTAGTTAGTTGGGTGTTAAGATGGGTTCTTGTCCATCATGTGAGGGTTTCTAAATGCATGTATGCATTGACATTTTTGAGGAAATTTCCCATGGATGAGATTCTATAGAGCTTCTAACATTGAAATTTCTTGACATGTAGCATTGTATCCCTAGAGAGAAATGGAATAGCCAAAGGAACTGCATTACAGAGAAGGGAATTCCTTTCCTTGGGTTGTACAAGATGAAACTTGAAAGAGAGACGACTATGTGTCTAGTTGAGTAAATTGTGACAATATCATGAGATTGGCGTGTAACTATGTAAGTTATTATAGCATGAGATTATTGATTGCATGTGTGAGGATAGAGTTGATCGAAGTGCTCATCCTTGTCAATTCATAACCTCAACTCAGGGGTGACCCACTATTGAGATATTTGTAGTAGAGTTTATGGTCAAGTGGAACATCCGATGTATACAACTAGTTAGTGAAATCCGTTGAGAAAGATAAGTATTCACTATTAATTATATTCATGTTATGTTTACTCTATCTTTATTTTATTTTTAAGTTATGTTATGTATTATTTTTTTGTACTAAGCGATGAATATATTTATGCTTAATTCATATATGTTTTCTTTATGGTTTGTATGAATTTATTTTGCAATGCATGGTTCTTGAATCATGTAAACTATATCATAATTCCAAGATTTATTTAAGAACCCAAATTCTTGATGTACCGTGCAATTTAGGTACATTCAATTAGTATTAGAGACAAAATTTTACTGTAATTTGGCTCAACTTGGAGATGGGTGCATTACATTGTAGTATTAGAGCAATGGTTTCAACACTGGACTTGTATGGGTGGAGGTTAGTGCGAATTTGTTTGAGTTCATTGTTGTAGATTTGAATCTGTGCCAAAATTGGGTGAAGATGGTTTAAATTGGAGAGAAATCCATAATTTATGGATGGAATCACACGTGTAATGGTCATGGAATGTTGAATGGGTGAGTATCGAGTCGAAATAAACCATGTAAAGCTTAGGTTAGAGCTTTTAGTAGACAACTCAGATTAATCACAGGGTCAACCATATTTTTAGGTTTTTGTTAATTATTAGTGAAGAAGTTTTCAATCACTATCTATATTTTTTGGCATCAATTAAAAAGGAGAAATTTTGTAGTTGTTAGCAAAATTATTTTGCTGATCATCAATGGGATTATCGAGCATCCACTAAGAGGAAGAACTGTTGATTTGTTAATTGAAGAAGTTTTTAAGCCATATAGAAGCCCCATGTTAACCCTATATATTAAGTTATTACATTTCTATAGTTGTATTTCTATGTAGGCTATAACCTTTCATGGTCTCATTTTATTATAATTGCACCCTTGGTCTCCTATTTAAGATCATCAAGTATTGTCTTGTATGTTGTTTTCATTGTAAAAAGATGTTTTCCCATCAAAGAGGACTATAATTACTGGTTTCTTATCATTTTTAAAACAAGGTTCATAACATTTCATATCAGAGCTCATGATCCTAGGGTTTTGCTACTTCAAATAGGTCATCATGGCATTTTAACTATAACATTTTTTTGGAGGTATAAACTAGTGAAACTTTGAGAATATTGAGGAGAAATCTCAGGTAACATCTTGTTCAAACTTTAGATCTTGTTTCTTTATATTTTTGGAGATATGCTCTAGGAAATTTATAGTTCTTGAATACTCATGAAATCAATCTCAAATGGGTTTGTTCGACATTTTCGCTATAATTATTTTTTCGGAGGTTTAAAACCATGAAAATTGGACCACACCGAGGAGAAGTATCGTTGAACACCTTGTTCAAATTTTAGATCTTGGTTCACCATAATTTCAGATATATGATCTAAGGAAGTCAAAGTTCTCAAATTCTCCTAAAATGAGTTTCAATTAGGCCAGTTCGACATTTTCGTAATTTTTTTTTTGGGGGGGCGGGGAGGGAGGTTTAAGATGGTGAAACTAGACCATATTGAGGAGAATTCTAGGGGAACATCTTGTTCAAATTTCAAAGTTTTGTTCATTATACTTTCAAATATATACTTTGTGGAAGTTAGTGTTTGTGAAGGGTTCTAAAATCAGTTTGAAACAGGTCAACTTGGTATTTTTGTTGTAACTTATTTTTGGGTACTTTTCAAATTGTGAAACAGATCGACCCAAAGGTCACAATAAGAGGGGGGGTGAATCAGTGCGAGGTCAATTTCATGATTTAAAAATATTTCTTAATCATTCATCTATATAACAGTGAACCATAAACATTATGTCATTAGTTATATCTATTCATCATAATATCAATATTATAACAAGAAGTCATCATAAACATAAGAGATAATCACATCACAAGGAGACACAATTTTTTTTAGGTGGAAACCCAAATGGGAGAAAACCACCATTTGTTCTTCTGCTTAGTTTTCAATTCTTTTACATCAATTTGCAGGCCCCAACCTACAGGAGTCAACTACCCCAAAAAATATGCAAGCTGCCACTTTTGGTAGTCTAAAACCTGATTAAGGCCTTGGCCTCGAAGATGCAAGCAACTGCTCATTGTAGCCTACAACTTTTTTGAGGCTCCAACCTCAACAATAAGTAGGCTCCAACCTGATTGAAGCTTTAAGCTCCTTCTTATGCTTCCTTGAGGACCTCTATTTCATCACATTTTCAAACTGGATCAATGATCATAATATATCACTAAATCATGAGTAATGTTCTAATATGTAATTAATGCACACTAATATTGCCACTATCTCTACCATTGCAACCATCATTATCTTTTCCATACACCCCGTAATAGCTATACTACAATATAACCTCCAACTATTGCCATATAACACGTAATCATGATTTTATTTTTAATTACTATCACAAAATTTATGTCAATATCTACTGCTAGCTATCATAATGTTGTCCCAAAACTCTGCTCCAATTGTAACTGCAATCTAGTCACTTAAACACTTTCCCTACCCTTGTTTACTTCATGTATAAAAAAACTTACAACATGGTAATATCTTTTCCAAACACATAAAAGAGATTATAGTCAAAATATCAAACTCCTCTATATGCATCGATCTTTGAATCTTGATTTTTGAATCTTGATTGCTCAGCTTCTTTCGGATTTTAATTTGGATTAATAATTACTTCAATAACCCAAAAAGACCAAAATAAGCCATATAAAGAGTTAAATGTTTGATAGACCATCCCCCCCAACGACTTATGAAACACACTCCATGGTGTGGCTTGCTATGTGGCCCATTTGAATTTTATTTGTTAACAATATATGGTGTGGGATCTAGAAAGGGCACATGACCCTACCTCATACTATCTAAAAGAGTTCATGTCGCTCAGATTCAACCAATCATTGGTGTCCTTGTCAGTTATACGTTGCCACATATGTATCGTTGTTCAATAGATGATATTCTCGAATTTCAACATGTCCACCCCACTAGGAGTCTGAGTCATTGACACAACTACTAATTCGATATATACATTGCTAAAATAATGCCAATACATTTTCCATGTAAGGCCTACCTTCGCCAAAAAAACATATAGTTACGATTATCAAAACTTGAACTTATCCACGGATCTCATAATCGGGTTTTCCACCACTATCATAACCAAAACCATAACAAAAAAACATGATGTATATAGATGTGAGCCAAAACTAGAACTACGTTGTGTGAACAAAATTTGGCAATTAGAATATTTACTTCAGGATCGTGGGAATGAGACCAAACTACTTCATTGTACTACGACCATATTAATACACCAGACCTCCAAACAAGACTATATTCGAATCAGAACTATGTGTTGTGTTCATTCAATAGCATTCACGTCTACAAAGTTTGTATATAAATAGTTTGCGAAGGTCCCACGAATCAAGGGCTAACTAAGGGCCTCTACATATAACTTGGAGCTGACATATCCATATGACCATTTGACATTTCCAAAAACTATAATACCTAGAGACACACACCCTTGCCACATGACCGAGTACGATGAGTCTCACATTGGCCACATGGATTGAGTACGATGAGTCTCGATCATTGTAGGAAGCCATCAGGAAATTGAAGCATTGTTATGAGTAGACGAAGAATAACTCTGAGCATAAGTGTCACTGAAAAGGGAATGAGGATACTAAGGGAAAATGGCCTAAGAAGCAATGAAGACCTCAATATGCAAGTGAGAAAGAAAATGTGGCACCTTACAAGAACTTTAATGCAGTTGAGAAGGGACATGGACCTCAGCTTGGAGAGTAGCAGAATAAAGGTAGTGGTGGAGAACCGTTACAGTGTCAGTTTTGTGGCAAAGACCATCGCAAGAAGGATTATCCATTGTACCAGGGTGTCAAACCGCAAATCTACAATGCTCAGGAGGCACAGACAATTAGGGAAGTTGGTCAGAGAATTCCTTGGATCTATGCAACACTTGATAACAGACAGGCATACCATCAGGCCTCCATTATTGAGATGGAAGGTAAGTTTTACGATTGAGTTGTTTCCGTTTTGATTGATCCTGAATCTAGTTATAATTATGTTAGTCTTGAACTGTTGGATAAGTGTGGCTTGAATAAAGAAGTGCATGCAAAATCTTGGTTGGAGAAGTTGGCTACAAGGACCAAGAAAAGAGTTCATCATTGGGTGAGAGCTTATGCATTTGAGCTGAATGGTATGCCTGCATCAACACATCTAAATGTGCTTCCTTTAGAATCATATAGTATATTTTTGGGCATGTATTGGTTGTTTACTCACAGGACCAAGGTAGACTAATATGAGAAGGCTATTGAGTGTGTGGATGATGATGGAGATAAGTGAATCTTGGAGGGAAAAAAGAACCCTACATTAGTGAGAATGCTTACAGCCATGCAAGCTAAGCACAATTGCGGGAAAGAGTGTGTATTGTTTGTAGTGCATGTTTCCAATGGAAAAGGGAAAGATGTTGAGGATGATGAAGTCCTGGAGAGGTATCCTATTTTGCAGCAGTTTCAAGATATATTTCTTGCAAAGATATTAGAGTATTGCCTCATGGAGAAGTGGATTTCTCTATTGAGTTGGTACTAGGAGAAACACCAAAATCAGAGGCACTTTATAGGATGAGTACCCTAGAGTTGGTGGAATTGAAGTTGCAGCTTAAGGAAATGCTTGATAAGGGATACATAAGGCCAAGTGTGTCGCCTTGGGGTGCACCAGTATTTTTTGTAAAGAAGAAGGATGGTACTCTCAGATTGTGCATTGATTACATGTAGCTAAACAATGTGACTATCAAGAACATGTACCCATTTATGCAGATCGATGACTTGTTTGATCAGCTTAAGGGAGCAACAATGTTTTCAAAGATTGGTCTGAGATCAGGATATCATTAGGTGTACATCAAAGAAGAAGATATCTACAAGACCACATTCTTTTACCAGGTATAGGCACTATGAGTTTTTGGTGGTTCCTGTCTTGCTAATGCTCCAACCACCTTTATGTGCTCGATGAACAATGTGTTGCGTCCATAACTGGACAAGTTTGTCATAGTGTTTATTGATGATATATTCATATACTCCAAGAATGAGGAGGAGCATGCAGAGCACGTGGTAACAGTGTTGAGATTGTTGAGAAAGCGTAAGTTGTATGCCAAGCTTAGTAAGTGCAATTTCTTTCAGTCTCAGGTTCATTACTTGGGGCATGTTGTTTTAAAGGAAGGTATAGCAGTGGACCCGAAAAATATTAGAGCTATCATGGAGTCGCCAACTCCTAGGAATTCAAATTATGTCAGATAATTCATGGGACTAACAGGTTATTACAAGTGGTTCATCAAGAAATTCTCAAGGATTGACTGTCCTATCACATCCTTGCAGAGAAAAGGAAAGAAGTTTGAATGGACTAAGGAGTGTGCAACTAGTTTTGAGTAGTTGAAGTATTTGCTTACAAATGCTCTGTTGAAATGTGGCAACAAGAATATTCCAATTTTAATTTGTCCTTGAATTAAAATTGAGAATTAAAATTCGAATTTAGTCTCACCAGCTACTTGGAAAATAATTAATTAATTCATCTTGAGTTAATTAGTTGGAGAAATTCAAGCTAGAAGTCTTTGTGAAGTCATGCAACAGTTATTCCTTTGATTGAGGAGATTATCCCTTAATTAAGTAGACAAGGATGAGTTGTAATTAGTTAGCTCAGTTAACTGAGTTAAGTCCAGTTGAATTAGTTCCAAATAGTTTGAGGAACTAATTGTGAGTTTAGTCAGTTAATGCATGCATGCATGAAACTAGTGTACTCTAGATAACTGAAAATTCTCTCATAAATAACTCATGCATGTTAATTCAAACAAAGACCCAGTGGAGATTAAAGGTAGGGAGAGTGTACTATCAGTTGCAAGAATTTTCCTATAAGAAAATCTCTTGCATGCAGAAGGAATGCATTCCTTGAGATTTGTGCAGTTTTAAAGTGTGTGAGATCAGTGTCACACAAGGTTACAGCAGGAACACCCAGGGAAAACTGTGCAAGGAAATAGGAGGCTTGGAGGGCAGAGGAAAAGGCATATGAGTTGTCTATTATGTCTATGAGCAGCAGTGAGGGATTATACTAGGAGTTGGATAGTTGTGAGAGCTAAAGCTGTGTGTAATCTTGAGATATTTCCACTTGTATGATAATATAGATAGCGGGGTTGTTTAGCTGAGGCTTTCCCCAGAGTATTCTTATGTGTTTCATGTGTATTGATTCTTCTTCTCTATTATATGTGTTCTGTTTGATCTTGCTCAAATTGATTAAGCTTCCGCAAGTTTGATTGTAGAAGTATATTAAGTATTTTCCATTAGTATATTGCATTATCAGGTTAATCTGCAGTGAGAATTTCTACATGGTATCAGAGCAAAGATGATCGAAGTTGTGAATAGTATACTGAAGAAGGGAAAATTCGAAGTTTGAAGTTCTTGGTTGGAGGAGTAAAATCGAATTCTTATCATACTTCTAAGTTCACCAATGGCGTTCAATGACTTGAGACTCAAGTATGCGTTGAATGGCAACTCGAATTACATAGCATGGAAGGATCGCATGGAAGCAGTATTAGAAGACAATGGTTTGAAGGATTTCATTGATCAAGAAATCCCCAAGCCAGCTACAGCTAATGCACAAGAATTGGCTGAATGGAAGAAGTGTGTGGCGAAGGCAAGGCAAATTCTTCTGGAGGGAGTTCGAGACCATATTGTCTCGAGTCTCCATGGGAAGGAGACTTTGTTATTAATGTGGAATACATTGAAGGACCTCAATCAGAATAGCAGCGACCAGAGGAAATTGGCGCTCAAGGATAAGCTTTGGAAAATCAAGATGGAAAAGGGCGACATTATTTCTACATATCTGAACAAGCTCACCACCTGCAGAGATGAACTTGGTAGTGTGGGAATAACTACAACCGATGATGATATGGCGAGTCTTGTTGTCCTCGATCTTCCAAAGAGTTGGCATAGCCACCAGGACTCTGTGAATGGAAGAGAGAAACTTCTGGATTGAGACCGATTGTGGTCAAATCTGATACAGGAGGAGATCAGGAGGAGCACCAAAGATGGTTCTTCATCTAAGCACGATGATGAATAAAATCTAGCCTTAGCAAGTAAGGCTAGGAAAGGGAAAGGGAAGGCTTCCCATTCCAAATCGAACTCTTCTCATGGAGGGAAGAAGATTGACAAATCTAAAGTGAGATGCTTTAATTGTCCTGAGGTGGGCCATTATGCAACTAATTGTCCATTGAAGAAATCCAAGAAGGAACCCCTGAAAGGATCAGAATGTGAGGCATTAGCCTCTCAGTTCGAATTGGATTTTACCCTCATCACATGTATGGTTTCATCGATGGTGGGTTGTGTTTGGTATCTTGACAATGGAGCCTCATTCCACATGACTAGCGATAAAATTTTGTTCAGTACCTTGGGTGACGACATGAAGTACAGTGTTTCAGGAGTGGGCACGGTTACTTTTCAGAGGGAGCATGGAGCTCCTCTCACCTTGACAGATGTGAAGTATGTGCTTGGACTGATGAAGAACTTGGTATTGGTCGCGATGTTAGAGGACAAAGGCTACGATGTTGTATTCAGTAAAGGAAAGGCATTCCAGAGACACATAGCCACGGGCCAGACCAAGAGGATTGGGATTCGACTAAAGAATCTCTATAAACTAGAGGTAGATGACTGTGTTTCATTGAGTTCGGAAGCACAATTGGTGCAAAGCCAAGACATTGGCGAGTTATGGCATAGATGGTTGGGCCACTTGCATCATAGGGCCTTGAAGATAATGCAGCAGATCTCTACTGGACATCCCAAATGTAAATTTGAGCAAGTGGGCACATGCAAAGGTTGTACCTTGGGAAAGTACGCCAAGTATTCCTTTCATGATCAAGACAGTCGAGCTGAGGTGATCTTAGAGCGAGTTCATACTAATGTGTGTGGACCATTCTCGATAGCATCCACCGCGAAGCAAAGGTATTATGTGATTATCATTGATGATTTTTCTCATAAATGTTGGATTTATTTCATGCAGAAGAAGGACCAAACCTTCTCAAAGTTTTTTGAGTTCAAAGCTTCGGTTGAGAAAGAATAAGGGAAGAAGATCAAGGCCTTGAGAAGCGACAATGGTGGAGAGTATGTCTCTCAAGAGTTTAAGGACTTTTGTGCAGCGGAAGGAATTAAACGAGAATTGACGACACCTCATAACCCACAATAGAATGGGGTTGCCGAGAGGAAGAAAAAATGATTATGGGGGCAGCTCGAGCGATGCTGCATGACCAAGGCCTACCACTTCATTTGTGGGTTGAGGCATGCAACACAACGGTCTATTTGCAGAATAGAAGCCCACATCGTATACTTGGGATGAAGACACCAGAAGAAGCTTTCTCCGGGAAGAGACCAAATGTGATTCACTTCAGGATCTTTGGCTCATCGATATTTTTCCATGTGACCAAGGATGCTCGGAAGAAATTTGAGCCGACAACAAAGTTGGGGATACTTGTGGGGTACACTGATACACCTCAGAACTATCGAGTGTACTTGCCTACCAGTGGGAGGATAGTGGTATGGAGAGATCTAAAGTTTGATGAGCAGAAGGCCATGCGAGTTTCCCTTGAGAGGGAGCTCCAACTACAGGCTGTGGAGGAACTTTTGGTTCCTAAGGAGGAGGAGCCTCAGACTAAGGTGGAGAAGCCACATGCAGAGGTTCTAGGAGTGGAGACATCCACTGAAGTAGAGTCTTCCAAAGATGCGTGGAAGAGCACAAGAGAAGCTGACAGATTGTTGTCAGATGCGAGAGAGAATGTGGGAGAACCATCTTCTCAACGCAGACAGAGAAGGTCACCTGATAGGTACATTGGATACATGGCCCTTGTTGGGGAATATATTGAGAGTGAGCCATCTTCCTTTGAGGAAGCAGTGCAGTAGTCGATTTGGGTTGATTCTATGGTGGAGGAGTATGACTCCATAGTTTAGAACAGTGTTTGGGATGTAGTTCCAAGACCGGAGAACAAGTCAGTTGTGAGTTCCTGTTGGATTTACAAAGTAAAGCAAGTTGTTGATGGTAGTGTGGAGAAACATAAGGCAATATTTGTTGCCCGTGGTTTCTCACAGGTCGAGGGGATCGACTATGATGAGACTTTTGCTCCTATTGCAAGGTACTCATCTATCAAATCGATGTTGGCACTATCAGCACAGATGGGTTGGAAGATCCATCAGATGGATGTGAAGACTGCATTCCTCAATGGCAATATTGAGGAGGAGGTGTACATAGAGTAGCCGAAAGGTTTTGAGATCTTCGATCGTGAGTTGCATGTGTGCCGACTCAAGAGAGTTTTGTATGGGCTAAAGCAAGCACCTCGTGCTTGGTACACCAAGATCGACAACTACTTCACCGGTTTGGGCTTCACAAAGAGTGAAGCAGATGCGAACCTATATCACATCATGGTGAAAGGTAAACAATTGATCATTGTTCTTTATGTTGATCATCTCATATTGACAGGTGATGATCATTTGATCATGTCTTGCAAGGAGGAAATTGTAAGAGAATTTGAGATGAAAGACATCTATTTCCTTGGAATGGAAGTGTTGCAGAAGGATGGGGAGTTGTTTGTGTCTTAGGGCAAGTATGCCAATGAGATACTCAGGAGATTCCACATGGAGAAGTGCAAGCCCATGCAGACTCCTCTAGCAGGTAACTGGAGGAAGGAGGATGCCGCTTCAGGAGAAGTAGTAGAAGTTACTATGTATAGACAACTTGTGGGTTCACTGATGTACTTAGTGAACACACGACCATATTTGTGCTATGCGGTGAACCAGCTGAGTCAAGCTATGGTTCAGCGTACCAAGTTGTTTTGGAAGGTGACAAAGCATGTTTTGAGATACCTCAGAGGCACATCCCAGTATGGATTATGATACAGATGGACATAGGGAGTGAAGCTACAGGGCTTCACTGATGCAGATTGGGTAGGTAGTTCATCAGATTGGAAGAGCACATCAGGAGGAATTTTCAACCTTGGGTCAGCGGCAGTTTCTTGGTACAGCAGGAAACAGAGGTCAGTTGCACTCAACTCAGCAAAGGTTGAATACATGGCTGCAAGTCAGGCAACATGTGAGGCCATCTGGATGCGGAAAATTCTAGTTGGTTTGTTTGATCAGAGGATGGATCCAACTGTGATCTATTGTGATAATTAGAGTTGTATCAAACTCTCTGAGAATCCAGTATTTCATGACAGGTCCAAGCATATCGACATTCGATATCATCATCTCAGGGACTGTGTGGTGAGGAGGATCATGTTGTTGTAGTACATTTCGACCGAGGAGCAAGATGCTAACATTTATACTAAGGCATTGTCAAAGTGTAAATTCGAGTTCCATAGAGACAGGATCGGGGTGGCAGATAATCCCTTTCTTTTTGAGAGGGAGTGTTGAAATGTGGCAACAAGAATATTCCAATTTTAATTTTTCCTTGAATTAAAATTCGAATTTAGTCTCACCAGCGGCTTCGAAAATAATTAATTAATTCATCTTGAGTTAATTAGTTGGAGAAATTCAAGCTAGAAGTCTTTGTGAAATCATGCAGCAGTTATTCTTTTGATTGAGGAGATTATCCCTTAATTAAGGAGATAAGGATGAGTTGTAATTAGTTACCTTAGTTAACTAAGTTAAGTCCAGTTAAATTAGTTCCAAACAATTTGAGGAACTAATTGTGAGTCCAGTCAGTTAATGCATGCATGCATGAAATTAGTGTACTCTAGATAACTGAATATTCTCTCATAAATAACTCATGCATGTTAGTTTAGACAAAGACCCAGTTGAGATTAAAGGTAGGGAGAGTGTACTATCAGTTGCAATAATTTTCCTATAAGAAAATCTCTTGCATGCAGAAGGAATTCATTCATTGAGATTTGCGTAATTTTACAATGTATTGGAGCAGTGAAGATGTGGAGGCATTATCTTCTTACCATGAGGTTTATTCTAATGAGTGATCATATTGGGGTGAGGTACTTGTTTGACCAACCTAATCTGAATTCCAAGAAAGCTAGATGGTTGGATGCCTTCAATGAGTCCGACTTTTAGATAAGATACATCAAGGGAAAGGAGAAAAGGGTTGCAGATGCTCTTAGTAGGAGAGTGTAGGTAAATCATATTTAGATTGTGATCTCTTACAAGACAGATTTATAGGAGTCGGTCTTGCAGGCAGCGCAGCATGATGACAGGTACCAACAACTGAATCAGAGGTTGCAACAACATGGTGAAGGTGATAAATATGAGAAATATCACCTCATGGAATATTGCTTGGTCAGATTCAGGAACGTGATTTATGTTCCAGATAACAGTGAGCTCAAGAAGTGCATCTTAAAAGAGTTTCATGTCAAGACATATTCAGGTCACCCAGGATATCAAAAAACTTTGACAACAATCAATAAGTTCCACTATTGGCTGAATTTGAAGAAGGAAGTGGCTGAGCTTGTTGCTAGATGTTTGGACTGTCAACGGGTGAAATTTTAGTGTAATCAACTAGATGTTACAACCTATTACGATTCCAGAATGGAAATGGGAGGATATCGAAGCATCATGATTCCATCATGGTTGTGATTGATAGGTTGAGAAAGGTAGCTCACTTCATTGTAGTGAAGTCTATGAATTCAGCTAGTGAGGTAGTTCATATCTTCATTAGGGAGATAATGAGATTGCATGGTGTTCCTAAGAAGATCGTATCAGAAAAATATGGCAAGTTCACTTCCTAGTTTTGGAAGGAGTTGTTTGTAGGATTGGGGATAGAGTTAGCTTTTAGCATGACCTATCATCCACAGACAAAGAGGGGTAAAAGGATTCTTGAGGATATGTTGAGGATGCATGTTATGCATCAGCAGAGGAGGTGTGAGGAGTATCTTCCACTGGTGGAGTTTGCATATAACAATGGGTATCAGGAATCCTTAAAGATAAGTCCATTTAAGGTTCTTTATGGGTGGAGTTGTAATACTCATATCAACTGAAGTGATCTAATGAACAGGGTGTTGATTAGACCGGACATGTTGACTGAGATGGAACAAGAGATGCAGGTTATTAAGAAAAGGCAACATAGGACAGGTAGAAGAGCTATGCAGATCAACATAACACATTCAAGGAGTTTCAGGTTGGGGAGCATGTGTACTTGCGCATCAAGCCCAAGTGGAGGTCCTTGAGGATTGGGTCATGTGCCAATTTGGCACCTCAGTATTGTGGGCCTTTAGATATCCTAGAGAGGATTGGACCAATGGCCTACAAACTTGCATTACCGCCAAAAATGAAATTCCATAATGATTTCCATGTTTCATTATTTAAGAGATATGTGCGGGATGCTAATCATGTGATTGATTGGTCTGTATCGCAGGTGGAACTAGAGGTAGAGTTCTAGCCAGAACCTCAATGCATCCTACAATGGAAATATCTCATGCTCCGGAACCGAGCAATAAAGCAAGTTAAAGTGCAACGGAAGCACTTTGGACTCGATGAAGCTACATGGGAGATGGCTTATCAGATGGGGGCTTGTATCATTCATTATTTGTTGGTTGAAGCAAATGAGTTTTTGGTAGATGTATATATATGGTTGTAAACACTGCATCGAGTTGTGTTATAAAGCTCCAAAAAGAAGTATGTTTTTTTTTCTTTTCTTTTTAGCAAGATGTCATTGTAAATACTGCATCGAGCTATGTTATAAAGCTCCACAGGCCATATGTTTTTTTTTTTCAGTGGTTTGTTGGTCATAGGTGTCATAGAACATTGAGGATGTGTTCACCTAAGGAGGAGGCGTTTGTAACAACCTTAGGTTAAAGTTTCTTGTAATAAAGGATAATATAGGAAAAATAAGACCAAGGTCATGGGACACATATTCAAAATTGAAAGGTGGGGAAACATTATAGTGGGCATTACTTGTGATTTAATATGGCTATGTAAATTGGCAAAGGCATTAACAAAGGCAAAGAGACAATAATTGACAACTAATTATGAGAAATAAAGGAAAATGGGAGAAAAGGAAGATGAAGATACATAAATATGCATGCAAGGGAAATTAGAGGGAAAGTGAAGGAAAAGGAAGAAAAATGAGACATCAATGATAAAAGGGCAACACAGAAACAATTCATAACTTTTGTCACTTTAGTTGTTGGCTCTCTTACACTCTTGCACAATTAGAGCTTTATTGGAGCACTTTAGCATTCACTTGAATTTGGAGAAAGGCAAGAAAGAAAGCAAGGGAATGAAAAGGACAATAAAATGAAAGTGAAGGAAAACAAGGAAAGGTTGGATCAAAAGCTTCAACAAGAAAATTGTGCAGGTAACAGGTTGCATGTGTGATTTCCTTGCTGGAATGTGCATGCATGGTACATGCATTTGTTTATTTGGTTCATTTGTTTTCATTAGCATGGGTTTTCCCTGGTTTGATAGTGGTTTCAACCTTCCCTGACATTTCTTGGATAACCATGGTGTGATGGGATTCATTCTCGGTTGAGCTTTGGATTGTTGGAATGTTTTGGATCCATGTGAAGTGGTCTCAGGAAAATCCCAAGGGTTGGGGGTGGAGATGGGTTTTCTTTGGGAAGCCCTCAACAGGTGGGTGGAGACAAGAAAATTCCTTTAGGTATGGTGAAGGAATGCTGAGGCATCCAAGCTTGTTTTGGTTTTGTGATCTAGGGACCGATTTAGGTGAGATCACGATAGCTTGAGGGTGGAGGTGGTTTAAAATTTGTATTCCCTCTTTGGTTATGTTTCGGTTTATCCCATAAGATCCCACATTCATGGTTGGAATATGGCACAAGGGCAATTGAATGAAATAAAGATTTGATTCAACTCAATCTATGGTCAGGTAGTACATGGAAGTCCTCAACTTGGTTGGATTTTGCATATGTTAATACAAGTTATTTTCCTCATTATGATTTATGAGAACATGTATTGGTTATTAAGTGATCTTATGACTAATTTTTCATGGTTTCTATTAAGGTTATGTGTTGGTTATATGCATGGTTCTATGATGTGCTCTAGCTATGGCTCTTATTCATAATTTGATAAGTATTTGAATGGTTTATGAATGCATGGACTAACAAGTGTTGTTTTAGCTAATTGAGATGGAATTATACCTTCTTGGTATTCTCAGGTGAAGTTAAGAACTTTATGATCATATATGCATTCATGACCTATAACTTATATGTTTACCATATGGTTGAAGAAATATCTATCATGTACTAGGCATGTACTAGTTCAGATCTTGTTCAAGTTTCGAATGGTTCTAGCATTGTTATCATCATTGTCATGATTCTAGAAAGTTACAAGTAGTTATGGGCATTGGTTTGGAGGCTAACCTGAAAAAGTGGCATAGATCTCACAACCGCATGCACAGAACATGAGATTTCCGGTCACAACCGCTGGAACGAAAGATTGTGCGTGCGGTTGGAGCCTCATAATCACATGCACATTGTGTCAAGGGTATGGTTGGGATGTTAGGTCAGTGAAAAAGAGTCTCAACTCAAGGGTTGACCACCTATGGTGGTTGTGAAGCTCTTGAGTAGTCTGTAGTCTCTAAGGGATGTCAATTTATGTTCGGATAGTTGGCCCCACTTCCATAAATGAAATTTGGAGGTCGGGTCATATCATAGTGACACTCAACTCATGTTTACCCTGGAGTGCTTGTAAATTTGGGTAAATATGGAAGGAGGCGTTACAAAAAGTAATTTTGGAGCTAATTCATAGTGATGTATTTGGGCCATTACTACTGTAGTCACTAGGTAACTCCATATACTATGTATCATTTATTAGTGGCTTATCTAGGATGACATGGTTATTTAATGAAGAATAAGTCAAAGGCATTCGAGAATTTTTAGGATTTTAAATCTTTTGTGGAGAACCAGGCAGATAGGAAGATAAAGGTGTTGATAACTAGCAATGGAGGTGAATTTTGTAGTAAATAATTTGAGAAGTTCTACAAATAACATGGCATAGTATGCCATATGACTACTCCATACTCTCCTTGGTATAATTGAGTTATAAAATGGATGAATAGGACATTGATGGACAAGGCAAGAAGCATGGTCAAGAGTGTAAGATTGGCACAATAGTTCTGGGTGGAGTTAGTCAACACTACGTGTTACCTAGTGAATCGGTCTCTATCATCAATGTTAGTTGACGAAACTCCAAATGAAGTGTGGTTTGGTAAAAATACATCATTATCACACCTCAAAGTCTTTGGTTGCAAGTCTTATGTCCATATCCCAAAGGAGAAGAGGAAAAATATAGATAACAAGGAATTCAAGTGTATTCTCATTAGCTAAAAGGATGGAATAAAGGATATAAATTGTGGGATTTAGTGACAAGGAAGGTGATTTGTAGTTGAGATGTAATCTTCATGGAAGTTAAGTGTACTTCCTAGACTAAAGAGATTCCATAAAATGAGAAAGGAAAACAAAAGTTGGTGTTTGACTTTAGGTTAGAAGAAAATGACTTCGATGAATCGATTAAGTCAAATGAAGAAGTGGAAAGACAGACTCTAGTTTTGAGGAGGTTGGGTCGAATAAAGAAGGAACCTAAAAAGTATGCCTAAACCAAATTCCATTTTAATTTTGTATTTTATGCTATCGATGGCAAACCTAGAAAAATTGAGGAAGTACTCAATTCAAAAGAGGGTAAAATTTGGTCGAAATCCATGAGGGATGAAATGATTCCTTGTACAAGAATGAGACATGGGATTTGGTCAAATTACATAATGGAAGGAACCTTGTTGGTTGCAAGTGGATGTTCAAGAAAAAATTGGATGCAATAGATCAAGTTAAGAGGTAAAAGTCTCAAATGGTGGCGAAAGGTTATTCCCAAGTCGAGGGAGTCGACTATGGTGAGATATTTTCCCCTATTGCAAAATAAATTTCCATTAAGATATTGATGTCTCTAGTTGCAACATTTGATCTGGAAATAGATCAAATGGATGTAAAGACACAATTTCTACAAGGTGATTTCAAAGAAGAGATATACATGAAACAACCTGAACGAATTGTTGTAAAGGGAAAATAGAAGTTGGTCTATAAGCTAAAGAAGTCCTTTTATGGTCTAACATAATCAACCAAGATGAGGTACCAAAAGTTTGAAACATACATCTACGGATTTGGGATTTTTGAGAAACCAAGTTGATCATTGTGCATATCTCAAGTTAGAAGGAAAATGTTTCATATATATAGATTTTTCCATTGATTAGATGTTGTTGATAAAAAACAATATGGGTGCAATCAAGGAGGTGAAGATGCAACTATCCTCCAAATTTGACTTGAAGGATCTCGGTGCTATATATTTCATTCTTGGAATGGAGATTAGGAGACATGGTGCAGTTAGGAAACTTTGGCTAAATCAAATTAAGTATGTTAAAATAATTCTAGATCATTTCAACATGTAGGATTGTAAACCGCCGAGGCTACCTATTCTTATTGGGGAAACATTAACTATTGAATAATTTCCAAAGACACATGAAGAAATAGAGAACATGGTCCTTGTTTCAAATGGAAGTGTTGTAGGGAGTTTGTTGTATGAAATGGTTTGTACTTGACTGCATATTGCTTATGTAGTGGGAGTATTGAGAAGATACATGACAACACCTGGAAAAAAAACATTGGTCTACTATCAAAAGAGTACTTAGGTATTTGCATGGCATGATTGATTATGTGATATGCTTCCATGAAGAACCTAAGGTTGATAGTGAAGCAACTATACAAGGATTTGTTGATGCCAACTAGGATGGCGATCTAAACAAAAAAAATTGACTTGTTTGGTAAAGCTATTAGTTAGATAAGTAAGAGACATTCAGTTGTGGCAATATTGATGAAAGAGGCTAAATACATGGTAGCCACTCATGCAGGTAAGGAAGAAATCTAGTTTTGGAAGATGTGTTCAGATATTAGGTTTTCTCAACAAACAATAAGGATAGGCTATGAGAATTAGAGTGCAATATTCTTGGCAAAGAACTCGACTTATCATTCAAAGAAAAAAACATATTGATTTATAATACCATTTCATTATAGACATGGCAGAAAGTAAGAAGGTGTTGTTGGTAAAAGTAGATAAGGAACAAAATGTTGCAGACTTCCTAATAAAGTCAATGAGTGTTGGTAAATTCTCTTTGTGTAGAGACTAGTTGGGCCTAGGAACCCTAGTTCACTAAAAACATAGTATTAACAATTCATGCAAAGAAGACAACAAGTGGGAGAATGTTGATGTGTTGTAGACTTTGCAGGTAATATCTATCAACATTATGATTTTGACTAATCAATGGTCTGGTTAGGAACAATTGATTAGGAATAACAAGTCGATCCAATTCGATGGGTCAATAATTGATTTGAAATGTCAACAATCAATTTGAAAGAGCAGTTACCTTAGTCAAATTTTATGGGTAGTTGAGAAATCGATGAAAGTCGATACTCAATTGAGGTAATTAAAGGGATCAAAATTGGGTGCATGCACATATTTGAATTATATTGGTGGTTGACTGGTGATTGACAGGGAATCAACTACAATCAAGAAACAATTATGAATCTTGAGATTATCGGGATCTTAGTCAATAATATTCAACAACCTATATTGATTTGAGTTGCTTCGAATTAGGGTGATTTATGTCATTTAAATAAAGCATGATGCAAGGCTAATGAGAGATGATGAAGGATGATGAATGCATTAGCCTTAGGCGTGGTCTAAGGTCAAAATTCGTTGTAACTAGATGTATTGTTTGATCAAGAATATAAGAGTGGTGGAGCTCAAAGGTTAGTTGGTTTTCTCAATTAAGGGTTTCTAGGGTAAAATATCTATGTGTTGTGTAATTGTTTAATGGCATGCTAACAATTTACTTCCTGATTTTAAGTTCTCTTATGATCTTTAAAAGTTTATGTTAATTGAGCTTCTATTATTGTTTATATGTCTAGTTGACTTTGTATGTGGTCATTTTATATCTAATGTGAAAATTAGTTTCCTTAAGCCCAATATAGAAATAATGGCCTAGGGTAGAGAAGGCACCTAGGAACTATGGGAGGCCATCATTTTTTGCTAGAAATCAAATTGAGCAAGAATACAATCTTTGGACAATTCCTGATGAGTATAAAGTCTCTGTGAGCTCATCAGTAACCTTACATTAGTGCGTCAGTGGAAATTTTTAATATATCCCACTTCCTCAATGCTACTTAGGGGGTTGAGTATGTTACCTAATCAGCTAAATAAATTCACCATTGATAAGTAAAACAACAATGCTACAATTTCCTGGAAACAACACTTGCTTAGATTATATTCCAACCACTATAACTTTTAATTGTATGAAATATCTAACATTAATCCCAAATTTGGTTTTTACCACTCCAAAGAGAACCAAGTATCCTTGACATTCCCAAATCATAAACACTTGCTCTAGTTGGAGAATCCAAACATTCATACAATCAGTCCTCTCTATTGTGATTGGCTCTGCTCTATGGGAAATTATTCGATCTACATTATGAATCATTACACATATGACTAGTTTGGGAGGAATGGTTGGATAGCTAGAGTCAATTCAAGTTTAGGAGGGATTACAAGACAATGAATCACATGTTCTCTCTACCTAATATTATTGAGGAGCCTAAACATAGGTCCTAGATGGTCTATTGTTGCTTCATTGATTATTGAAAGCTTGTGACACTATTCTTATAAATTTACACATTAAGCATCTTTGTTCCCTTGGAGTACCTAACCTTCTTGTCCCTACAATGAAGCAACTCTATGAGACAGTAGTGGGTTTGTTCTACACATCCACGGGATTTCCAAGGATATCAAGAGTATTGTTGGTGCCAAAAAAAGGTATCCCATCTTCACACCCTCTTTGGGGTCTACATTGGTGAGATTGAATAATAACTCAAGGGTTCTATTCAATTTGAGGATGCTTACCTACTTCATCAGATATAGTTTCACTCCTTTTATTTGTATAGGATGTGTTTTTGTTGGCCTCCACTCCAATAGGTTTATAGAGGCACACTTGATGTTTTAGGTTAGTTTTGTGACCTTTAGAAGCTAATAAATAATCTTAGGAAAACCAAGATCATGATCTTCCATACAACAAAAAGGCCTTCTCAAAGTATTGTTTCTCCTTTTGTGGGAAACCAATTGACATTACCACATGATCATATACTTAATTAGGGGTGCAATTTACGAGTCTCGTATGAAAATTACATCCAAACCACCTATGTGCAAAGGATGTGCTTCCTTAACCATGCTTGAGAAACAACACTTCCAACTTCATTTCAAGATAATCCATCCAAGATTAAGCACTCTGGTCCACTCACTAAACTTTTTGTCTTATATGATTCTAGATTTATGGTGTTGGCATTGGTCATACATGGTATTTTCAGATCAAGGGGGTCTAGACCATCATGTTTCAATGTCTTATTTGATGTGAAAGGATTATTCCTTGGGGCATTGTACGTAAAAAATTTGATGCCTCTTCCATCTTGAAACTTCCTTTGGGCATATCATCTACCTTCATAGACCGTGACAAATGGAAAACTCCTCCTAGGAGCATGATAAATACTCTTCTTTATGTCTTTTTCTTCTAAGAGACTTGCATTCTTAGACCAATATAATTGGTAGCCTTGTTGGTTTTCTGAGTCATGTCATTCTTGCAATTAGTGGGAATTTCAATTGATTACCTTCCTCCCCACTCAATCTCCCTTGGTACCCCTTTCCACCTCCTCCCCATTATAGAGGAATAAATTAATTCTATGATTAGGAGAGATATTTCTAGGAGCTTTATCTAAGTCTTAGGAGAGATATTTCTAGGAGCTTTATCTAAGTCTTCTAGACAACATTGCTTAGAATTTTTAGCCCAAAGTTGTGCTTTATCTCCAATGTTATCATTTTTCAGTTAAACTACCTTCACTTTCACTTATTACATGGGCATTGATTTACTCTCAATTAGTGTCAAATATGCATACATTTGTAGAGGGTTGAGGTGGATTACCCATGGTTTACCACATCCCTAGGGAGGAATGGATCCATAAACTTTACTTATTTCATGAAGTGGAGCCAAAAGAGCATTTTATCTTTAGTTTTCTAGTCTATTATGAGATTAAAGGGAGGCTTCACTGTCTCTATAGGGAATCTAGCGGATCTTATCGGCCTTCTTCAAATAACCTAACCATTGGTTCCTTGTCTTGTACATTAAAGAGCCATTGTTCTTAAGTAATGTTTAATCTAGAGTTCTTTTGCGATACTTACATTGTTAAAATTAGCAACTAGGGCCAAACTCCATGTGGGTCATCTTATTAATGGTAGCTGGTATTTTTCTTGGATCCCTCGCATCGAGAGGTGTAAGATTGATCTAAAGATCATCCGATTCCGATAAGTATTCATGGAGATATGAATTTACTAGTGTTATGGGACAATTCGTCAAGGCAGGCTAGCAACCAAATAACCCACACATGTGCTCAACGTTTTAGTATAAAAGGATATGACTTGATAGTCATTTCTCACATACTTCACTCTTGATTTCTCTCCACTTGTTTTGGGTTTTAGTGTGAGATAAATCTAGGAGGAAGTAGCCCTAAGACGCAGGAGGAAAGGAGGGTTACAATCTGCCCTAGCCGCAGTCCTAGCACAACCCTAGCCGCAGTCAAGAAGAAGATATACGTTGTCCTAACCTAGAGGACGCAGTCATGAAGAGATGCCCTAATCCTCCACGTTGTCTCAAGGGTAACGTAGCTGCAATCAAGAAGAGGATATACGTTGTCCTAAATATAAGTATGATGCCCTAACCGGGGTCTAGAATAGGAGGTGAAACTGTTGTCCAAGCCATGCACTTATCCGCAATCAAAGAAGGGCTAATGCTGCCCTAAACGAAGTCTTACAAGAAGGGTTATAACTGCAACTTTTGGAGGAACCATAGTTGGAGTAAAACATGCCCTAGCCCCAGAGAATAGAAGGTATAATGCAGCCCTTAGACACAACTAATAGCAAGGCAGTTTAAGGACCGTTCTAGGGCTCATTGAAGGATATGTGAACTATGGTTATAAGGTTGAAGTGTTAAGGGCTAAACGTTGTTGTGTTGAGCATAACCAAAAGCCAATTGTTATTGTGCTAGGCCTCAAGCCATAGCACCACAGTTGGGCTTGCGTTGAGCTGTTAAGAGCTGTCATATACCTTATGGCAGCAACCTAGCAAGGAAGGAGTTCACCTTTAGCAAGCCACAGTCTTTCAAGGTTTGTTTGGGGCAGTCTGGAGAACATTAAGGTTATTGCAATATGCACTAACAAACAGGGTTGGAGCAACATGCCAAAGTGTGAAGATTGTTGATGATAAAGGCTGCCCAGAATACATGGAATAGTATGACAGTAGTATGGCAAACATAATAGCAATGAAAGTGGGATAGCAGCAATGGCATAGTGCAATGATGGCACAATGGGACAACATCAACAACAAAGTGACCCATGAAGTTTGAATGCATACTAATATGATAGTACAACAAGATGCATGGGCAGCATAATAGCATCGATGACATGTGGTAGCAAAAGCACATTGGGACAGTTGTAGCAATGCTAAACAGTGGGACAACAGCATGGTGTTGCAAGGGACAACAGCATGGTAAGTGGTACAGCGGGACATGGTGCTTGTTGGAGCTTGGTACTTGGGACAACAAGCTATGACATGGCACAACAATATTAAACGATCAGACAACAAGGACATGGTGCTTGTATAGGACAACAAGCAATCATGGTGCAACAATATGATGCATGCAGCATGGTAATGAGGTCCAACATAGTGATGATGGGTGCAACACGATGCGGCACAATGAGGTGCAGCATGATGACAAGGTGTAGCACTATGAAGGGTGATGGAGTCACCTGGGAGAATCAGTTGAAGCGGCATGTCGTCAACTGAGTTCTGCTACCTCATGTATCATCTACTTAGAGATGATCTATGCTCTTATTTAAGATAAGTCAAAGTGTTGACTTCTGTTGTAAATGTACTATCTCTCTCTCTCTCTCTGTTGAACTATTGAAGAACATATAAGAAGAATTGATCAAGGGTTTCCCCACATTGGGGTTTGTCCCTGGCTAGTGCCACATCTTGTGTCCTCTTGTCTTGGCTTGTCTTCTGCGATTTATATTTATGTTCTATCTGCAGTTTACTTTAATGCTGATGTGATTGCTAATCTGGAAAAGATATTGAGTTAACTATGAAGATTGAAATTAATTTCTCTAGCATAGAACATACCTAAAATTAACATACACATATTACCTTCTTATTTCACTTGCTCTAGGATAATGGTGGGGTAAAGCATGCAACAAATGCCACTTGGTTGGACAACATTAGGCACATCCAACATTATTCCTTGGTCTACACTACTTGGGCACCAAATTGTGCATAGCAAGGATTACATAAGAGGACCAAACTTACTTGCGAGTGATCCGAAATTGGATCCTTAAACTCTCTTAAAGTTACCCGAACTCTGTAAAAGCTTATACCGAAGTTTAAAGTCTTATGGATGTCGAAGCCTATTAGAAATAACCTTTGAACAACGACAATTTGTAGCCAACACAGAATAACGAGGACCTTCGGTCAAAGTGCATTGATCATTGGCCCATCGGGACTGTACATGGCGCAAAAATGGCAGTTAGGAGGCTTAGACCAGAAAACGGAGGCTGTTTCTAATGCTCGATCTGGGCAAAACCCCTCGACAAGGAAAAGCCCTGAGCGCACGGTCACAAGGAAAACCCGAAAACAGTGGGAAAAGTGCTGAAGCGAAAGGCAGGTCCCGCACTCCAAAACTAGTGGAATATCAGAGGCACTTCAGGTGATAAGCGGGTTTGTCAGAGGACCCAGCGATGCCATATAGTGATTGACGCGTGTTCGGTGGATGAGAGAGAAAACCGCTCTCATCATGGGCTAATGTCCGAGCAAGTCATCCGCGCGATACGAGCGATAACTGTAGGATCTGGAGGCTCCAGATCTAACGGCGAAGATTGTGCCCGATGGGAAACCGTATTTGACGGGGGAAATAATCTACAGCGTATAAAGGTTTGAAGTCCGACATGGACGATGAGTTGGTAGAGATTCGTGTCTCGTAGGCATTCTTGGAGTAAACGGAAATAACAACCATTTCAAACAATCGAGTGTTTCCGGTGAACCTGACACTTATCTGTTACGGAATAGGTGGCTGCTCCCCTGTGAGGTGATGCAGTAACTGTAGCAGCTGAAAGAAGGGATTCGAATGGACAGAGGCAGGGAACAAGAGAGCTAAAAGCAGAGATGAACGGATGGAGAGAAGGAGGAGAGCGAACAACGAAAAAAACGCTGAATGCGTAGAGTCTGGGGAGTCACTCGGAGGCCGAGTGGAAAAGCCAAAGAGCTCAATTGACAACAACATATTGTTGTTGGAGTTGCTTGGAAGTTGAGCGACTCACAGAGGCATGTAAAAGGCCGGGAGAAAGAGCTTAGAGAAGCCAGAGCCAAGAGCCGGAGCGAGCGCCAGAAGTGAGAGTTGAGAGCCAGAACCAGAGCCAAAGCTAGAGTCAGAGCCACAACCAGAGCAAGAGCCAGAGCCAGAGCCAAGAGCCAGAGCTAGAAAGCCGAAGAGCTCTAAGAGCCAGGGGATAAGATGGTGTTCTGAGCCCAATGTTCCTATATAAAACATTGGAGTTAAGTGTAGCACTTGTAAAAGAACTATTGCCATAATCCCAGAGAGTCTAATCGAGTTGATTAGAGCTCAAGGAAACATAGCCCAAGATATTAGGGTGAACTCCATATTATCTTGTTGTCTTATGTGTTTGTTTTACTACTGCTTTAACTACTATTATATGCATTTATATATATATCAGGTTAAGTAC
The DNA here is from genome assembly GCA_000404065.3 of Pinus taeda. Classification (NCBI taxonomy): domain Eukaryota; kingdom Viridiplantae; phylum Streptophyta; class Pinopsida; order Pinales; family Pinaceae; genus Pinus; species Pinus taeda. The sequence goes on from APFE030332675.1 coordinate 77,178, forward strand.
CTTCCCATATTAGCACAAACAACAGATTTTAAAGTAAATAATTAGCTGAAAACAAATACAAGCATGCACCCATATTTCAAGCATTTCTGATTTTCGCATTGGTTGATCAAATAGACTTGGGAAAATTCAAAGCTTTGGAAGTGGGAGAGGTTCTTGTAAGTTAGACAAGAAGCCTAAGAGCCCCATTTTTAGATCAGCGAGAGTCATTACCACAAGACCCCTACTTAGAGATGTATTCCTAGATTCATATCTACTATTAGTGGTTATTTGACCCTAGATGTTGGGAGTGCTCCCTCTCCTTCAATATCTAGCTTCACCAACAACATTGGTGTTTGATGTTGAACAAGGTTACTCGTCAAAGCCCTAGCCCCAACCAACTAGTAGATGGCATTACTTGCAAGGCACTTGGTGTTACTATCTGCAATTTAAATGGCAAATAAGATTGTCACTCCCCGTAGGGGTTGTGACAACTTATTCTCATGATTATATCTCTTTGCTACCTCTTCTTGAACTGGCAAGGTTCACCTTCTATAGCCTATTTGTATGCTCCATGTCATCTCATGTTGGTATATTATACTTCTTTTTATCTCCTTTTAGGGGATAATTCGTGGCACTTCCCTTTTTACTGTTGGCTATTAATGCTTATTGTACTTTTTAGTCCTTTCACCTATTTTAGGCTTTTGTTGATATTTATATACTGTTTTTTTATATCCTTTTAGGAGTTGATTCATGCATCCCCCTTTTATTCTTGGCCATCACTGCTTATTGTATTTTTAGTCCTTTCACTTATATTAGGATTTTGTGATATTTATATATATTTCAATTTTCATGGAACTAAGATTTTTTTGTCAATATCCTCTAAAATGATGTCCATATGGTAGCCAATATATGGGATCAAGATTCTAATTATGATAGTGTGACTTTTCATCAACATTCTTATAACAACAACATGGTTATACATTATGAGTAACATTCTTAGAACAACAACATAGTTACACATGGTGAGTAACATTTTTATAACAACAACATGGTTTCAACCACACTTTGAGTAACAACTTTATGACATTTTTTTAGCATATCCCTTACAATAACAATTTGTCACATCAATACCATGATACATCCACATATTTGAAGAACATTGTGCCCAATTATACAAATTGGGCATGCCTTTGTTTATCATGTTCGTCCACCGCATTTCTCTCTATGAATTGCATATAGGTCTTAGGACCTCATCCATTTATTGAACTACTGCCAATATATATACACTCTTGAGGCCTCAAAGCAATGGATTTTGAATTCCGAGCCAACAATGGCAATAGAGTGACCTATGAATTGGGACATTGAAGGGAGTGGTTGATTGACGCTAAAATTTCATAATCGCTTTTTTGGCTTGTTCAGGCGCGTTCTTCCTCCAACCCGTGCCATCCAAGGTAGTAGGGAACCGGGGACAGTAGCGCAAAGAAGGTATGCAAATTGAGCGCGGTAATGTTAAAAAAATCTGAAAGGGTTGGCCCTCGACTTTATTTCTAGATTTTGTTCTGCTTAAATGATTCCTTGCTGTAGGAACCCCATGTGCTTCTTCTAGTTCAGCTCCATCTTTCGAATCATATGTGACTCCCTGTGCTAGCACGTTACAGGACATACCACTATCACCCACTGTTTTTGCCTGCCTTTATGGATTATAAGACGAGAGATTCCTGGTGTTTATCATCTTGAAGGACCTTTTGACAGTTTGTTACTTCACCTCTGAGGACATGGTCAATATGTTATTTGAACATGCTGATCCCCCCCTTACATTCTTTGCTATAAAAGACCCATTTTACCAAAGCCACTTTCGCTTGTTGTGCAGTAATTCCAAGCAAAATCACTTTTCTTAAGCATTTTGAGGTAAAAGAAGGTGAGAAAAGAGTAAAGATCAGATTTGAAAATGAGTTGTTTCAGCTCAGAAAATTAGCAAAAAAATGTTACTCCAGCTATGGAAAATTGACCCTGAATATAAGCTCTAATTTGTGCCCCAGCTGCTGTGCCCTAGCTGCTCTTGCCGCTGAAAAAATCGAGTCTAAAATGAGCGCTAAAAACTGTGCCCTAGCTGTCTTTGCTGGTTAAAAACCAATGTTTAGAAACGAGGACTGCATTTCGAAAGTGTTCCCTGGTGGCAGTTACCCTAGCTCTGGAACGTGAGGCCTGATTCTCTGAAAACTTATTCCCTAGCAGCTAGTTGGATAATGCTGAAAATTAGTACAAGATCCATAACTGCCCTCAAATCAGATAAGAAAAAGCATATAGGGTCCCACCCGTGTTCAAATATCAGGAGACATCACCCATATGCCGGTAGTGTAGGGAAATAAAGTAATAAGAAAGCAACGCAGTGGTCTATAATGAGACTTTTTGAAAGTCTTTCTGGTGGGTTTTTCCGGTCAAAATCCGGCAGCAATTTATTGGAATCGCAAGTTTGATCACTAGTTTCTGCACAATCAAAGCGTCCTAGGGGTTTTTCAGGGTGCTGAATCCAAATATGCAGTTAAAAATTAATTTAACTGCAACAAACCAAGATTTAACCTCAATTTCTTCCGCCGGATTCCGTCACCGGAATCTCCAAAAAGTCGCATTATAGACAACTCCGAAAGCAACTCCCATCCCCATTCTCGCACTCCGGCTTCTGGAGTTTTGGTTTTTGGAATTAATTTGCAAGAGTCTCACCCGAGTTCAAATCTCTAGAGGCATCACCATAGTCCCTGCTCCCGGCTTCTGGAGTTTTGGTTTTTGGAATTAATTTGCAAGAGTCTCACCCGAGTTCAAATCTCTAGAGGCATCACCATAGTCCCCGCCCATAATGTAAGAAAGATACAAGCAATAAGAAAGAAATACCATCACCAACTCCAGCCTCTAAAATTTTGATGGTTGGAATCAATTTGCCAGAATCCACCTAATAGCTATTGTTATGGTTGTTGCCGCCTCTAAAATTTTGGTTGAAATTGATTTCCCAGAATCCCACCTGGTAGCTATTGTTATTGTTGTTGCAAATCGGTAGTAGGTGTTCCCTGGAAAAGGTAAGTTGGCTGTAGTCCTGTCCTAGCTACGTGTCAGAGGTCGTTTCCCAATGTTAAAAAACATGTGCATAAACAACTCCAACTCACTAAAAAATCAGCTCAAAATACAAGCTCATTCACTTTTGGCTTTTTATAAAGAAGGGTTAATGGTTAACCCAGTCAGACCTCCGAATGGGCCAGGCCTGACCAAATTTTAACCCAATCAGGTTTTAAGGTTACGTCGGGTCAGACCACCAAGCTCGATTTATGCCAGTCTATACCTATGAATATGGTGCTAACAATTCTTCGTTTTTATCAATTTTCAATGCCTTGTAGTTTCTGCATTTACGCCATTCCCCTTGTTCCCGCTGGGCATAATAAGTGCCTGAGAACCACACTGAGAATCATCAGGGGCAGATCTTCCTCCCTGTTAGAAATTGCTTAATCTGTCTTTCAATTTTGTCACTCTCAATGACTGTAGTTCTAAGAAGGTTGATTTGGTAGAAAAGATCCAAGAAGAAGCTCAATAGAATGTTGAATTGCCCACGTGGGAAGAAGTCCTCTGGATTCCTCAAAAAATCTGCATATGCATCTGGTGTGTGGTCTAGTAGCAATCAACGAGGTGATTGATCTTGAGTTACTGTAAATCATTGGGTTCAAACACCACCCCCTGGACTGAGTGCAACTGAGGCCAAATGCAAGACTCGGTGATTTTGATGGCATAGAAATGCCCCTCCTAGTATGGCAGCTTAGCCAAAGAACCACTATACGTTACTATAAGTAGCATTTCCAAAAATAGAGAGAAAAACTTACATAGCAAGAAGAGGTGAGTTCTTCACATGGTCTCTTTTGACTTGTCTAGAGAGAAACTTACATAGCAAGAAGAGGTGAATTCTTCACATTGTCTGTTTTGACTTGTCAGACCACACAAAGCACCAAAAGCATATCAAAATTTACCTTCTTAACCATTGTTCTTCCAAAAAAGTTTTTAATTAGAAGAATAAACTTAAAGATGGTAAGAGGAAGTCAAGTTATATACCATGCCATCTTTGTGAATCCTGTAGGTATTCTAAAAACCATCATAAATTGCCCTTCTCTGTTATTGGTACGGGTTTCCAAGGAGGTGGTCAAGAAATCAATAGTAATCACATCACACTCCATTGTTTGGCATGACAACAAAAGTAATAGAACATTTACGAGTAACAAAAGTAGGTTATCCTGCCTCTTTGAACCATCCAAGATTATATGGATTGGGATGTGTCAATTTAGGATGTTGAAGCTCATCCACTAGCTGCTAAGAAATCAGATTTTTCTAACTTCCACTTGTCAACGGCCATCTTAGCTATTTTGTTCTTTATGTAACAATTGTTAATGGAACAATCCTTGGTCATAAGAACCAGATTGGAATTCACGGACTTACGGTTATTGGCATCAACCTCACCATTTTCTGGTTGTGGTTCAGAAGATGGACCTTTATCCTTGTCAACCTTCAATGTGTAACACTCATCAATAGCGTGCCCATGCCTCCGATGTTATATGTGGTACTTCTTCTCCCATTACCTAGATAAGGTGTTGAACCTTTCGTTTCCCAATTGTTTAGGTTAAGAAGAAGAAATAAAAAAGAAGTCGGCTTTGGATTAGAAACCTTCTCCTGCGATTGTTGTTGAGAGGACAGAGTCTGCTTAGAAGGTGCTTTCTGCTAACATGGACTCTAACTTCAGTGCAAATTGGAAAGGTGGCTAATTGAAGTGATCCTGAGCAACTTTACTCTTTACTAAAACATCCACCTATCAAATGGGTCTAGCTTGGATGGCTGAGAGGACAAGTTCTTATCCTCACTACCCAAGTTCAAGTTCAAATCTTGCTTGTGACATGTTTGCCTCTTGTGGGATGATTGGAACTAGCAAAGTACCAAATTGATGGGAAGGATCCCTGGAAGTTTTCTCCGGAAAAAAACAAAACTAATAAGTCCACCAAATTGATGGGAAAGATCCCTGCAAGTTTTCTCCGCACAAAAACAAAAACTAACAAGTCCACCAATATCTTGCTTGTGACATGTTTGCCTCTCGTGGGATGATTGGAACTAGCAAAGTACCAAATTGATGGGAAGGATCCCTGCAAGTTTTCTCCGAAAAAAAACAAAAACTAATAAGTCCACCAATAAACTTAAGATGGAGGGTTTCATAATTCATTATCGTCTTTGACCTCAAGCTTGATAGGTAGTTTATTGAAATTGTCAATGAATTGCTGAACAGTCTACCTGGTGATCTGTCAAAGGTGCAAGTTGCGTGCTAGTATTTCCTGACTGTAGCCAAGAGGATAAATCCACTTCCGAATTGTTCCACCCATAATGTGATATCTGGTTAATTAGAGGCGGCAAACATCTAATTTTAAGAGTGCCGCCGATCAAGGGTTTGATCCTCTATATGAACTTCAGAAAACTATGAGCCTTTAATCATGAAATATTCTTCTGGGTCATTAAGTAGGCTTCTAAATTCCAAATCCACGCATTCAACTTTTCTCTGCTGAGGGAACCGTTTAGACAAGAAACAGACATTTTGGTATCTAACTGAAAAGTAGGTTGATTCAGAGGAGCAATCTTGGAGGACAAGGCAGTCAGAGTTCCCAAATATGTTATTGCCACTGATAGCCATCGAATATAGAGCTGATTTCTTGAGTCAACTTATTCTAGAACTCATATCGTCCTTGAGACAGCAAATAAGTTGTTGTCGCAGGTCACAAATCCCTTATAGCAGTAACTAGACAAGCCCGTTGGCTGTAGATGGTCAACGGTAACAATCGTATATGGATTTTTGTAGGATTCTTGAATCCCTCTCAGAATTGAATTTAGCAACCGTTGATAAAACTCTCTTAAACAATACCAAAATTTCACAGATCTGACGCACTCAAGGGAACTGCAAATTCGATGTGAAGACTTTATATTAAGATTGCAACCCTAAAGAATTCGAAGACGGGAGTCCAAGAATACTTCTAGATGGAAATTCCAAGGCAGAGCTAGAACTTTAGAGCTCGAAATTTTTAATCGCAGAATTGAAGGATCAACTTCAGCGGGCTGTATCTCCCTCCATATTGTTTTGTATTTCCGTTGGCGGCACTTTCCGAAAAGTACGGGATCTCTAATTTCCGACAAAACAAATCCACTGGATTATAAATTATAGTCAGTGTGTTTTGAACTGCTATGTTCGCCTTTGGCCTAAAACGTGTTTCCCCAAGTTCTAATTAGATTGTTAGATATGTGCAAATCAATAGAAGTAATTAGGCATACTATATATTCTTGGAAAGTTACTGAAATCTTCTTTAGAAAAAAAAGAGTCTCACTTCAATTCAATGTCTTTCCAAAAAGTGACGCATCTGGAAAGGTAATTACTATCCAAAGTTCGTAATGTTCAGTCTGGTTTCCAATACCAATTGTGCTTATAGATGAAACATTGTGTTGGAATTTCACACTTATTTTATTGGTAATTGATAACGTGTATTTGGAATTCATTTTGGAGCCACTAAAAAGGTAATGATATTGGTTTGGAAGTTTTATAATGGACAAGTCTACTCACGCAGAGGAATTGTTCGGACGGTCAAAAGTGGCTAGAATCTGGACAAACAAATTTCAACAAATCTTACAAAAGCAATGTTTGAATCATGTTTTTTATGGTGGAAATAGATTTAGCACCATCAAAAACCTCTAGGGCACCCAAAATCTTGAAGTTTGACAACTGTAACCTGGATTTACAAAAATCCCTATCAAAATTTATCAAAATTTCCATGATTTTCAGGGCAAAAAAACACTCTCGTTAGACTACGGCTTTAATAATCCCTGCGAATTTTAATGTAATGGAAAACTTCAATACATAAAAAGAAATGAACACAAAATAAAAAAAACAAATGTAGGGAAACACAAGACACAAGTATATACCAAACTGCGCAATTACATGTACACAAGTATATTACAATTGTACAATCTGTACACTTTATATTGTCTTATGTATATATAATAAAGTACAATGTGCAGCCTTTCTAAATAACTCTCATCCATTAAAAAAGACTTGAAGGAGGAAACCTACCATTTGCGAACTTGGAACGAAACCACAAAAATGAAGAAGAGGAGGAATAAAATGAGTAAACCCTGCAAAAACATAGAGAAAAAACTTTCTAATGCAATAATGACATTCACTTTTCCATATTATTGTTTATTTTGTTTTGTGTCTAGAGGACTCGTACGTGTGTGACACGGGATCGATTCTAACCATTATGAACTTTTAGGTGAACTCATACACACCCTCACATACGAATCACAAAGCTTTCAAAAGAGATTTGAATTTCAAACCATACACTTCACAAAAACTCATCGCGACGATTGCCAATTAAGTTATGACTTCATATCATGATGATCATCAATTACGCTGTCCCCTAGGGACCACTTCCCATATTATGATGGTCGTCAATTAAGTTGTCCCCTAGAGACCACTTGCAATACTTTCAATGGAGCAAGTGTAGTAGACTATGTAATTTGCTCGCATGGTTTGTGTGAGAAAATGGAGGAAGTTTTGATTGGAGATCAGCTGTGGGACTTAAAATTAGATCACAAGTCAATTTATTTATGTTTCTCTTGCACAGGGAAGAAACAATTAGAGTAAAAAATTCAACATGTCCAACAAAATCTTCCACAGGACAGAATTATGTTGACCCCAAAAAATTGTAATACCTTCAAAATGACACTAGAGAGGCTCTTCGAGAAGGAGAAAATCACAATTCACAACCTTCATAATCATGAATTAACACATTTAATTCAATGCACACTTGCAAAGTGCGAAAGAGAAAAAATTAGGAAGTCTGAAACAAATTGCTTTCCGATTAATGTTTGGTTCGACGAGGAATGCAAAAGGCAAGGAGAATGTGGAAAGAGTTTAACAAGGATAATATAAAGCTCAAAGCTTACAAGCAGTTATTAAGCAAGAAAAAGGTCGATTTCATGGTTTTAAGGAGGGAAGAACTAATCTACCTTAGGAAAAATAATCCCAAATTATTTTGGAAGGAGCTCCAACCAAAAAAAGATACAAATTGGAAATAGTATTACATCTTCTAAATGGTTTGACTATGCAAGACAATTCTCTGAGCAAGATCCCAAGATTGACCCTCCCCCCTTGGTCAACACTGATATTGAACTCTTCACGGTGCAAAAGATAGAGATGGGTATCAAGAAGTTGGGTGTTGGAAAAGCAAAAGACTTAGCTGAACTCCAAGCAGAATATCTAAAGTGGGACTCAAAGATTCTTGCACATCACATTACAAAACTTTTCAACAACATCATACATTAGGGGCTCCCCACAAATTGGACAACTAGTCTAGCAATACCTCTTTTCAAGAGTGGCGACGTCAATAATCCCTCCAATTATAGGACCATCATGATAAACCCTTTGTTTGCAAAGTTATTTGGAAGCATGCTAGAAAACAAAATTAGCAAGTGGGCAGAAAAAAGAGATAAGTGTGCTAAAGGGCAAGCAGGTTTTAGACCTAAACATTCCACAGTTATCATTGTATAACTTTAAGGCACATCCTTGAAAAAATTTGGGAGAAAAAGGAAGAAGCCTTTTGTTGCTTTGTTGATTTCAGAAAAGCATTTGACTCGGTTCCTAGGGATAGCTTTGGCACAAAATGGAGGAAATTGGGGTTCCTAAACATTTGAGAGCAGCGAAGCATAGACTGTATGAAGAGGTGAAAGTCAAAATTAGAACTTCAGCAAGCATTTTTGAAAGCTTTAGAAGCAATATCGGGGTCAACCAAGGTTGCCCATTGTCTCCTAACCTTTTTGGTTTATATATCGACAAGCTTGAGGAGTGGTTAAATTCGCAAGAGGGTGATGGTATCTATTTGGGCAAGTTTGTTATAAGGCTTCTTTTGTATGCAGATGACCTTATTCTGATCGCTAAATCAACGCTTGGTTTGCAAGAGCACTTACTATCCCTTGAACATTTTTGTAGAAGTGTGGGGATGCAAGTCAATATCAGCGAAACAAAAGTAGTGGTTTTCTCTAAGAAAAGAAAACATAACCAGCATAAGTTCTACTTTGAAGGCAACATTTTGGAAGAAGTTGCGGATTACAAATATCTCGGAATTGACTTCAACAAAAATCTAAATTGGAATGGTTGTAGAAGGAAAAGAACTTTGGGGGTTGGGAAAGCATTTTATGCTTTTCAAAATAGGTGTAGAGAGGCAGAGTTATGGGACTGGAAAACCACTCAAACTCTTTTTGGGCTTCTAGTGATTCTCTATGGTTGTGAACTATGGGCCAACAGTACATCCGACATGCAGTAGAGACAAATTGAGAAAATTCAGAGGCGTTTGATTACAAATAAATTCAAGATTAAAAGTGCATTCTTTATACTATCTTGTTAAGTGAAACAAAGACTGCTCATATTGAAGCAATTACTATGGTGCGAGTCATAAGGTATTTAACAAAAATGAGCAAATGGAAGAGGGTAGATGCCTTAAGGTTGTCTTTAATGACAGATTGTGCAAGAGAAAAAAAAACTTGGATGCAGCAAAATAACAAATAGTTTAGTAAATGGGGTATTTGCTTGAACACGTGTCCCATAAACAATGAAGAGATAAAAGCTTTTGTTATGGAAAAGTTCCACAAGCGTAGTTGGGATAAGGAGCTAGGAAGAAAGAAAAAGTACTATTGAAGTATTTAGTCTCACTCATAGTCATCAACCAAAAGCATACATAGAGGCCAATATCTCTTCAAGAGCCAAAATTCTTATTGCTCAATTAAGGACTAACTCTCAAACAGGGCGCTGGAAAAGGCCAAAAGAAGTGTGGGAGCAAAGAGTGCATTTTTTGTTCTTCCGGAAAAGTAGAAACAGAAAAACATTTCATTTTAGAATGTGAGGCCTTCAAGGACAACAAGGAAAGTTATGCAAATATGTTGGCAGCTATCTCTTGGGATAATCTATTCAGTGAGGGGTTTGTCGAGACGCTGGGAGCATTTATTTTGAAGCTTCACAGAAAAAGCGCCGAATACATCAAATAGATGAAAAAGCAATCTGTCCCATAGGCTATCTTTAGCCTTGTGAATGTTAAAATAATTTCTTTCTTTCTTTCTTTCTTACTATATTACCCTTATCAAAAACAATCTTGAGAAAAAAGAAACCTTTTGGTTGGTTCAACCTCCCCTATTCAAGACTTTCCCATGTTGTAATAAGATTATCTATGATGAAATGTCCTTTGATAAACCACATTTACCAATGCCAATATTTCAGGCAGAATGATTTTTATGCAAATAGCAAGAGCTTTAGCTAGCACTTCATAAGACACAATAAACAAAGTGATAAGCTGCCAACTACCGATTGTGTCGTTTCTGTCTCTTTACAAATCAACTTAATAAGGTCTATAATGATTCCCTCTCCCCTCCCTACCCCTTAAAGCATGTATCCAAAGTCTGTTGACAAATTCGGAATAGATCATCACCAATCACAGTCCAAATAGCCGGATAAAATTCACAAGGCAATCCAGCCAAGCTGGTGATTTACCCTTAACCATGTCTCACTAATGAACTGTTTACTAGTAAGACAATCAGCTCCACAACTACCAGGAGAAAAATGGCTTTGAAATGTGCATAAAGTATCATTTACTTTATTCTGAGCATCACTTAAATTCCCATCTGGGTCTTTAAGTATGAAAATGCTTTGAAAGGCCTACTTCCGTTTCAAATAGTGAAAGTACATTTTTGTAATGTCGTATCCCTCCTTATCGCAATTGATTCATGATGTCATCTTAACCCCACTGGCTTTGCATTCCTCAAAATTACAAACTGATGATTAATATCCCAAACACAAGTTTGTTTCGAGGGATTAAACAGATCTTCTTCCCATTCCTTTTGGGCATGACTAAGTTGTTGCCTAAGTTGCCACTCCTTGGCTCTAGTCTGTAGTGAATTCACTCATCCTCAAACCCAGAGAAACGTGTTTGTCATTTGAATAGCAGCTTTCACCATAACATCCACGCTGAGTTGCCAGTTGGACAAGGGACAATATTCCACACCAGTGAAATAAATAAAATTGCCATATGTCGGGGAATTCGAATAATAGATATAGCTTTTCAGAAGTCTCAATCCTGCGTACTCATTTTTCTTACGGTCCAATAAAAATAAATTGGTCCTGGTAAAAATTAAAAACTAGACGAAGTAATTCAGTTCTGTTGTTGCCCTCCCATGCATCCATGCTATAAGTCTCTTCTCATGCAGCAGGCTTCCAAGACTAGCTTTCAAATGTTTCAGAGGATGATGAAAACTTCAACAGTGCACAAATGGCGAACACGAATTTTTACTTATAAAATGTTTAGAGATAGGTTTCTTTTCGTCTTTTCGAGAAATGACCCAGTTCCCCCTAAAATATGAGAAAACCACAAGCACTTAGATTTTAAACAACTTTGTCACAGCATAAGATGACGGAACATGGACAAAATCAATTTCAAAATGGTTAGAAACCACCCAAAAAGATTCCCAAATTTTTGCAGAATCATCCCTGGAAAAATAGAAACATCTCGGAAGAGAACAGTACAAGCCTCAAAAACATGAACAGCTGGAATAACAAGTTGCTAGGATCACCCAGTGGGCTTTGAATAAATGGGGATTGGATGCACTGTTAAATCATTCTGTGATGTTAAGGTCGCCAGTGCAAACCCCATGAGTAGTCTCATCTACCTTTGAATAAATGGGGATTGGATGCGCTGTTAAATCATTCTTTGATGTTAAAGTCGCCAGTGCAAACCCCATGAGTAGTCCCATCTACCGAACCAAGAAAAAAGAAAAACTAGGATTAAAGGCAGAGAAATATATTGCACTGAATAGCTTGCTCATCTCCAGTTACTTCTAAAATATGAGGTATCTAACAAGTTATGATAGAAAACTTTTGTTCTTATTATGACTACTTTGTCTACGTTCACATTTCTCGAAGTTCTGTAATTGCTCGCTAAACATAGGTTTGGCATTTTACCACCGATAGGATTCTTGAAACTTATAATATGACTAGTTCATTCATTCAGAAAAGGATTTCTAAAATCCTCTCCACTACCGAGAAATCTTAACTTCGGTCGGTTTCTGAAGGTCATTTCAGTTCCATCAATATTTATTTTTCATCGTTCTTTAGGTGAAAAGAAGCCACCATAAGCCAAGATTCTCTAGGGACTAAGGCCATTGATTCCCAAAACTTAACAGCAAGTACTAACCACCATTAGTGAGTCGCAAATTCTGTTGAGATGGAATATCTGTATTTGTATGAGCAGCTGTCCAATGCTGCCTGTCAACCACTATATTTACCTGATGGTCTCTTGGCTATGGTTATACACTAAATTTACAAAACTAAGGAGTATCCAAGTTTGCTAATTGTAAATAAGTGAAATGGTCTAGAATTGAGAGAAGGTTACAACAGTATTTTATTTTCTTACAAAGAACTACCCAAATTTTCCCCAGAGCAAGAATGAAACTCTTGGGATATGATGCTTCAGGGGCTCCCAACCACAAATTCAATGAGAATTAAATCAAGGGCAGTTGTAATAAACTCCTACCAACCTATCACTAGACCAGAGCCCAACTGACTTCCAAAAGTTACAACAGTATTGAAACATAAAGCTGTGCCTGCAAAAGAAAATGCAGTCAGGCAATCATCCAATTCTATGAACCAGCCTAAAATATAGATAATTATATTCATATCACTGCACAACAGCCTAAAATATATAGATTGATAATTATATCCATATTAAGGTAGAACAGAATTAATATAGAACATGCCACTTTGATTTTTAGTAACCGTGGAATTGAAAAGCAATTACAAAAGCAATAACAAGCAAGCAGACCTAATAGATAGTTATATTCATATTACCGCAGAACAAAATTCTCACCAAGGGGTATATATTTTCGGTAATCTTGCAAATGAAAATGCATCACAAAAACAACAACAACCACAAAGAGAAAGTAGATCCACAAAGGGCACAGGCACTAACTAAAAACACTGCTATAGAAATTCAGAAGGTAATAAACGCTTCATTATGATATATAAGAAGATAACTAAATTTGAAGAAAACAATGCTACAATCCACACACAGAAATACTTATTAGTGTTTATTTTATAACTAAAAACGCCATCATGTTTGACAAGCCCTATGATATATCTCAGAACAACATGTATATAAACTATATGGGCAAGAGCTATATTATATTTTAGAACAACATATATACAAAGTGAGAGGAGCCACTCAGTAGAAATTTGTCAGTACAAAGCAAAATTCTGTGAAGAAAGCTGTAAGATTCAATCAATTTTGATGACCAATAAATAAAGCAAAGATCTCTTACCAGAAAAGTATCAAGAATGGCACTCTTAAAGCACCTTTGTGGAGATACAGGTAGTGGGCACTACTCCAACCTGACCAATGCAAATGCCTCCCGTTGAGGATACAGTTCCAAGGCTTTCTTTGATGGCAATTCTCAGGCAGTTTCCTTAACAAATACAAAGAGTGTGTAATGACCAACTTCTCTGGTCCTTTGCCCCTTTCCAAATCCAACATGAAAAAGAAAGCGGTTTCACCGCTGTTAAAACCAGTCATTGGATAGTTGTCATGGAAGGAAAACTCCATAGAATAGAATTGCTCCCCAAATACACAATTGTCATGTAGAGGCCACGTGATGTGCGGTATCATTGGAGTAGCGAAATAAACTCAAGCAATCTCTGACTGCCTATGGAATGAGGTTTCTTTGCAATTTACAAGGAGATTTACTTGTAGCGCATTGCATTTCATTGGGAGGGTGAGTTGTAGGACCTCTGGGACGATGGTTGTTGAAATGTTGGCCTGCCTTCATTTCCCTGTCTATTGCTGGGTCAGTTGCACTGTGGTTTCAGCGTGCTGTTGTGAAAATTCTTACTACATTGTCAGCGACCGGTCCCAAAAATTCTGTCCTACTCTCATTGGAAAGCTTCTTTCAAAAAGGAAACAAGTATTGGGAGACTTGACTTTGCACTATTTGGTGGCTTCGATGATCACTATGCAATTTCACTTTGGATGGGAAGAAAGGTTCCTAACCGTTCAAAATAATGGACCAACCACATGGATGTTTCGTGACTTGCATAGCAAATCCTAGGAATGTCACTTAAGAGTAAATTTTCATTGGTATATTTCACTTCTATGGAAGAGAATGTTAAGTTGAATGTCAAGTAGGATTCAAGTAGGAGCATTATCTTCAAAATTTCACTAGTATATTTCTCTTCTGCCGCAGGGAATGTTAACTTGGATACCAAGTAGGAGCAGTATATTTTTATTTTTATTATTTTTATTTTTGGAAAGGTATGTTGAAGGGAATTTGGGTAGTTATATTATTCAAAATTAAGTAGATTAGTCTTCTCCTTCCTTTTTTAGTTATTAAATAATTGAAAATGATTAGTTATTAAATAATTGAAAATGATTTAGTTGACCTGGTTTATGTGTTTTTAATTTATTTTTATTAAAGTTGAAATTAATTTATAATTAGTTATTAAATTGGGAGGATGTGATAAAAAAATTGTTAAATATTCTTGTTTGTTATCAAATTAGTAATTATGGTAAAATTTAAATTAACAATTTCACCAAATTAGATTTGATCCATAGATTGGATAGACATTGATAACTTGATAACTTTGTATCTCTTATTTCATTATTCAATGTGTCTTTCTTTTTTTCCATCTAGAGTTCTCACCATGTTTTAAAAAAATCTAGATGTCTAACTAAAATGAGACATGAACAAAACACGCAACCCATGACATATAAAGAAAATCTTCCTCGAACCATTGGATTAAGACGAAATTGAAAGTCAATATTACATCTCAAACAATTTTTGTGGTTGTTGATACAACTCAATTAGAGACTCAAAAACAATAAAATGAACAAGATATTCACAATGCATAAGAGAATCATCACATATATGCCAACAAGTGTGATGTTCACACATTAAGAAATGCAATTGTGCTCTACATCATTCTTATGCATGGACTAAAATCCATTACCTCTATAGGTGATGTGAAAGTCACACATTTGACCTAACATACACATAAATGGTACTTGCAAAATCTAGATTTCACTCTCACACATCTACACTATCATACACATAATATTGTACTTGCAAAATCTAGGTTTCACTGAAATTTATACAAACATCGATAATATATTTTGTAAAACTTAAGATGGAGAAAAAAGTGACTTTAAAACATTTTATTTACACTAGTGTTCTTGTCCACCACAAAGGTTATAAAACCATCAAATCATAAATTTAAACAGAACAAATCATAAAACAATAGCCTAAAACCATTTTTTAGAATATATATATATATATATATATATATATATATAATATATATATATTTGCATTGACATTTTTATATACCAACGTAGATCCATCTTAACTTCGGATCTATCAAGTGCTTAAAGGGATCAAATCTCTTGGAGTGCAAACATTTCCTCAAGTTTTGCAATAAAAAAAGAGGTTTAAGGATTGAAATTGAGGAAAGGTTTGCACCTCAAGAGATTTGATCCATTTCGACGCATGATAGATCCAAAGTTAAGATGGATCTACACTAGTGATTATACAAAAATAAGCATAAATTTTTAGACATAAGGACTATAAATACATGAATCAAAATCATTAAAATGGGATTCCCTTTTTTTAACTTTGCCTATAAGATATATAAAAATAAAACCTAGTTATTCATACATAAGGACCATTCACAAAAGCTTTAAAGGAAGAAGTTAATACAATTACATAAAAACACTCTCATGCAAAGGACAACAATAAATAGAGGTATTTTTGGTCTGAGAATTTTCTTTTATTTACACAAACCATTCACAAAATATTTAAAATATAATTTAAAAATAAAAATAAAAATAAAGAGAAAATGTCGCAGGGATGAAAGTGCATGTTGGGAGGAGGGGTGGGTGTCTTGTTGAGTTCAAGGAGCTGAGTTGCAGGGTCTGGGACCTTGGTGCATGGTCGTGGGGAAAATTCCCTAGAGGCAGGGTGATCGTGGTGCAGAGCGGGTCTCTTTTTTGCAATCTCATTATGGATTCCCTAAGGGTGGGGTGGTTTCTATTGGTATGCCTGGTAAGTGTCACTGCACACTCTCCTTGTGCTTGGAATTTGGTTGTATCTGGATATCTTAGGGTGGTGGTTGTCAAATTCTTTTGGTTTTTCTCTTTCACTTCTCTTTTTATGCACTTAGTGGATTTTACCAGAGTATTAGTATTTTTTGTGGTTTGTATTGCAAGTTTGTGCCATTTTATTGCCTTGAAGTTGAGTGTGGGTGCTTAAGGTGTTGGGTCCTTAGATTCTTCCTTGGAATGACTAGCTCTTTAATTGTGTGGGGGACTGTGTTTTAGTGGTGTATCTGGTTCCTGGGGGTGCATGTCCAGTGATAGTGGGGTATGGTTCTGTTAGGTTGGGGGGTTTTCATTTTACTAAGTTTTACAAAAAGGTTTCCTTGGCTAACCACAGTGCCTAGGGGGTTGAATTCAACTGGTCTCGGCGATTGGGATCCTCTCGAAGAACGTTTAGACAAAGAGGGTGTGCCAGGCATGGTAAGGTTCCCCATGGGGAAATGGTAGACCGTGATGGTCAGGTAGGTGTAGTGGATGGCAAAGGAGGTGTTGAAGCATTTACGATAGTGAATTGGCATATGAAAACTTGCCTGCGCCTAGTCTTGCAAAAAAACCTCCTTCTTTGGAGTCATTGGATAGACAATTGCAGAGTGTAACTCCACTATTAGTGGAGTTGAGGCAGCAACGACATGATGATCAAAATGAGGTGATCACTTTTGTGAACGACTTACAACATAATCAATGGGAAATGTGGGACAAGATGACTCCGCTTTGAAGGAGTCAAAGACACATTCATGAGAGGTTGGACCTGATTGAGGGTAGGATTGACCACCTAGAGTTCAATTCACGGGGGCCCTGGACGTCCAGACCCTTTTAACGTCGAACAAACTCCGAATCCTCCTCATAATCCCTGATGGCAGTTGGATATATGTATGTATTCTCTCTGTGTTCTAGAAACTCTGTGTTTTTTGTGTATGGACACTATATAGTTTTTGGCACATGCCTTTTAGATTTTGTTTATCTCTCCTCGCCAACAAATCTGGTTGGAGTGGGGCCGAGAGAGAAGCAAATCAATTGCAAATCTTATGAATTTTTTTTTTTATGAAATAATAGAAATGGTTTGCTTGACAAAAAAATAAATAGGAAATAACTCTTGTTTTTATTTTTAAATTTAGAAATTATAACAAAAAAAGTCATCAAAAATTTCCCTATTTTCTTTAAAAACTTTTCCTATAAGACACTTTGATACCAAAAAAAAGCCTAATTTGGTGTTCTGCATGGGACCTTAACCAATAATAACCACTAGTGAGATTAAAAACTCACGGTCTTAATCTATTCAATGCAATTATGAACTTATCTACTCAATTCTAGATAAAGGAGGGTAGTACATGTACAAATAATGTTAGTATATGTAAATTTATCAGAAATCAAACCTATTTGATTCATATCTTTGAAGAATTTGAAGGCCTCCTCTCCATCCCCATTCTACACATGCTTTATAATCATGGTTGTCTACAAATATTGCATTATGTTCATGCATTTTGTTAAACAATTTCCATGCATTCTCAACTCTTCTACATTTGGCATACATTCATGAA
This sequence comes from Pinus taeda, assembly GCA_000404065.3. Classification (NCBI taxonomy): domain Eukaryota; kingdom Viridiplantae; phylum Streptophyta; class Pinopsida; order Pinales; family Pinaceae; genus Pinus; species Pinus taeda. The sequence continues at coordinate 94,936 of APFE030332675.1, forward strand.
CGTTGTGAGTGCTTTAGATCTTTCAATATTCCAATAATTGGACCTTGGATAAACATTCATCTTGGCACATATAAATTCAAGTTATTGCATCAATCTCTTCAAAGGTATTGGACTTTTATGTGATCTATACCAATAGTTATGTTCTATACTTCAATGGTTTCCTCCTTGAACCCTTCAACACATACACTAGCCATAAAGCTAGCTCAATTTGAGTGTTTGTACATTGCAAGGTTTCAATAACAATAACTAGAAGTTGTTTATGCAAATCTTTGTATTTTTCAAGTCATAATTGAAGTGCATGCCATGCAGTCTTTGAATTTTTGTGTTGTATAATCTGAAAGTTAGTGCCATGAAGAATATCAACATCATTTTGATCTGTCTTTGTGTTAGATGGTATGAGAAGCACATTTGCAAGTGATTCCTTCATCAATGGGGAGCTAGATTTACTTGTCTCGCACTCTTGGGCCATGATCTGGACATTTTTTTTCTAGTTCCATCTTTAATGATGAGTTCCTCTAAAATTTGAAAATAACTTTACACACCATCTCATATAAATTGGGTTGCACCATTATTACCAATAGATTTGATGGTACTATCTCCCTTCCTAGTGAATAATGCTTGATATTTGCAACTACAAGTTAGAGATGTGCCAAAGTTAGTATATATTGATTTTCCAACTGCTCTATCTCAATATGTGGATATTTATTGGAAATTTCCTTATGGATATGGACTAAATTTGTAACAACGTGTTAGCTACCTATACCAATAGGTTTCATTTTTCATGATTGGCAGGGGAAGTGCCAATATGATCTACTTTGGTGATACAAAGATCTCATATTTTTGTGGAAAAAGTACCTACATTTGGTTAATGCTGCCCTACTTCAAAATGGGTGATCCAACAACCTAAGTTGGGTCATGCCATGTTTCAATTTTGGCTATAGATTAGAGAAAGAAACCTGTCCAAACAGCTCAATCTTGGCAGGTAAAGTAGATAGGTAGAGAAAGAAGGTTCCCAACTGCTTAATCTGGGGCCTTGGAAGCAATAAGGGTAGCTTTAGATAGAAAATCAAAAGAAAGAAAAAGCCAAAGGAAAAGAAAAGGCACAAAAGGGTTTGCAAATCTAAGTGCACCCTCCTTGGCGTAACAAAAAATGCTAGGCAATAGAGTGGGTAGGCAGAGGGGGTTGCAGAAAGCATGATTCATGGCATTTCACTGGCCTAAAGCAAAGGTAAAAACATGGTGTCAGTACAAATGGCCTATTTGCAGCAGTCTAACAGAAACTTAATGGAGCATGTCTAACTTCTAGATCACCCCCTATCACATTCATGACTAACATCCCTATGCCACCCATGTTCACAAAGAAAGTCAAAGTCTTTTGTTGGTTCTAGCCTCTTTAGGAGCCACATTTCTTGTTCAAAAATTCTTTTCATTTTGATCTACTTCCTAAAAACTAAGTTGATTTCATATAAACAAAACTTAGTATTCCACCCCCCCCATCCAACTCTTTCACTCATATTAACTACTAACCTATCACTATTTAACTCCCTATACCCCCTATTCCCCCTATTACTATGTAAAACTTGGCAAAAAACCCAAAAAATCTAATTATCCCCTTCCCCGAGCATTATAAGCTCTATGTATGATTTTCAAATGTCTTCAAGCGCTAAAAACATTTGAGCACGACCCGAATAGCGCCAAAAAACTTAATCCTGGAATTAATCTGGGATTTGCTCAGATTAATTAGCCAAAAACCCGCTTTGTAAGTTAACCTTTGTAAAAACCCATTTTAACCCGTAACTCTGCAAAAAACCCAAAATACCACTTTTTCTAATGTTTCTGCCGGGCTCGTATTTCCAAAATAATAATATTTTATGTTGCCTCGCCTCCCTAATCGTACTTGCAACTCATCAACCCGTCGACCGTCGGATCTGGGCTTTCCCATCCGACGGCCCACATGCATATCGGACGAGCCTCCATGACCGAAAGATACCACCCGAGAAACTGTCAGAGGGTGACGTCAGGCCTCTGCCACGCGTCACCCCCAGATTTTCTCGGGTCGCCCTCTGACAATACTGCGACCATATAGAGGGCAGTCCGAGAAAACCCACTTACCGCTCAACTAAACCGCCTGCCCACGCCAGCGCTACGCCCGCCCACATCACTTCCACTCAGCGCCCTGTCAGCACCCCCGCTCGCCAGTGCTTCGACGTGTTCGCCACCTGTGCAATCCCCGTGGACCGCCCACAGACTGCCACGTCACCCGGTGACGTCATGCTGATGTCACCCGACCCTGACCCCACCTGATGACGTCATGCTGACGTCATCCAAAAAGCGCGCCAATACCCAAAAAGTCCATATTTTAGCCAATTTTCGCGTTTTTTCTCACTTTTGCAAATTGAACTATTGCTCACCTCTGCATGTAATCTACGACCACCTGTCGCCAACCTACAAAAATCAACCTGAAGGACGCTGCCGCCTCCCACCCGCCTGCATTTGCGACCATTGCCGGCAATTCACCAGGTATTTACCCAAAGCATCCCCTTAGAGCTTGCTTCTGTCCATAATTCTACAACACTCAATTAACAAGAGTAATACAACCTGTATTTACTAGCAAATTCCCGGTAAACCAGCGCTCCTTTACAGTTGCAGGGTCGAAATTCGCTTACTAAACCCATATACAGTCACCTTTTCCTAAATTCCCACTCTGTCCGCGCATTCGTGGACTGAAAACCTGAAAGGAATAATTCACTGGGAAAACAGAGTTGCCAGTCCCTGTAGTCCCTCAATTAACTCCCTTTGAGCATTATATACCATTTGTCACCACAGTTGTCTCATTTACCCTTACAATTGGCTTTACTTCTGCAAAATTAGCCCTCTGTGTTCTCCTGCCCACTAAAACCAGTTTCAGTACAAAGTCACAAGTACTACCCAGCCATGGAAACACCAGTAGCCCTGAATGTTCAGCCTCTGAATGCCCCACACAGAGAGCTAGAGTGGAAGGCCCTGGGTGATAGAGATTACCTGATGCTAGACTGCACTTCCATGACCGCCAAATTCAATATTCACCTGTTGAATGAGTTAAAGGCCCAATATCTCAGTGGGGCTGATACCTTAGGAATTTGGGATTCCAACATATCCATTTACAACCTTCCTCAAGTCAATGTCCTCCCAGACTTGATAAATCAATGCCGGTCTAGCTATGACCCCTGTCAGAGAGCCGTTCTCAGCCCCTCAGGCTCAGTATTGTTCCATATCACCCCTGAGATCATCAATGAAATGCTGCACTTTCACACTACAAATCCCTAACTCCTCTCTCCATCCATGACTTAATAACGAAAGGGGGCAAGCTATCTAGTGCTTAGATTGCCAGGATTAGTCAGTTGTTTATCCAGCCACAATTTGAAGCTATGAGCACCACCCTTCCCATAGCTTATCAATATCTTAATGAGCTGGGCAAAATGCTGGTGGATCTGATCAGTTACATCCTGGGTTATGGGACATATGAGGATGTGGATGAAACCATCATGGCCATGCTGTCCATTTTCTCCCCAGGAATGCCTCCTGCTGTGCATTATGATTTTTCCACTTTTATTGCCAATAAGATTCATGAGCAATTGATGAATCTAGAAAGGGAAAATGTGTTTAAATACACCAGGTACATATATCATTTATTCTTGTTTTATCAGCCTGATGCCTTCCCTGTCCCTCTCAAGAAGCTAGATGCCCAGGGAAGCCCAAGGTCTGTTGTGTTTTGGTCTTCAGTCTGTCATCTTTTAGCTTATTCACCTTACACCTACTGTGAATTCATTGACCTTTTCATCCATCCAGCTATGACCTTGTTATTGGGTGTCCCTCCTCCCAGATTGACAGAGGAAATGCAAAGAATCCTTCACCTCTCAAAGGCCTACAGCGTTGGTGATTGGTACTTTTACCAACACCACACAGTAATCAGAATATATGGTTGTGAGTTGAGTCCTTATAGGCTGCCAAGATATGTCCCTATGAGACTCTTTGCCCTAGAGTACTTTAGGCAGTTTGGAAATGGAGACTTTGTCCATTTCCAAAGTAAAAACAAGAAAGTACAACTAAAGGTGAGAAATCAGCTACGCCCTTTTCTGTACAATAAAAGGGAGGAAGGATGGAAGGAAGTTGACCTGATCCTAGAGACCCTCAGACTGCAAACCAGCTTCAAATGGGTGCCTTATGACCCCAACCACTTCATTTCACTCAGGAGGATAAAATACAAATTGGGTGGCTACGCTCACGTTAAATTGTCTCATATTGAGCAGTATGCCAATACTTTAAGCTGGAAAGAGGGCACCCTAGAAGAGCCCATTGGTAGAGAGCAAATGCTACAAAGAGAAGCGAGGAATCTTGAAAAAGAAGCTGACTTGGAAACTTGTGGGCAGGTTTCTTCCTCCTGTCAAAGGCAAATAGGAGCAGCTGCCTCATCTTCCACAACCCAACAGCAAGCAACCAGAATTGCCCAACAGGAATCAAACAAAGATAAAGGCAAGTAGATAGAGCAGGAACAACCACCTCCTAGGACAGAGCAGCAAACAGAACAACAGGCAGAAAGGGAGGTTGAACAGCAAGAAGAACATCAAGAAGAGGGGCAGCCTATGCAGCAAGAACAAATGGGTGAAGCTCCAACACCTACTGAGCAACAGGCTCAAGAGAAAATACCTTATGGGCAAGAAAAGACAGTGGAGGCCTCAGTGCTTCAAACTCCACAAAAGGAGGAAAAAGGAAAGAAGAGGGACAGAGAGCAGGAGACTCCCCTCACCACGTCAACAAATCAAGGGGAGAAAAGGCAGAGATTAAATCCCCTCTCTGAGGAAGAAATGCCTATGGGGCAATCGTTGGGAATGGGCACACCAAGTATGGAGGCATCTGCCGGTTCCTTTCAGCAGGAACAAGAGAGAACCCTTGGAGGAGAGGTCAGCTCCTCAAGTCATCAAAGGAGAGCAGAGGCAGGCATCAAGCAACAGTTTATTGATATCAAGAGGAGAAATGAGCCACTCAGGCTCCAAATCTACAACCAGTTGCTAAAGATGGCCCCTACCAATCAATAGAGGCTTATGTCTGCCTATGACATCTCAGAAGGGAAAATGACCATGAGTCATTTCATTCCCACTATGCTGCAACCACAGTCAGTTGCAGACTATATAAGAACCAACCTGGAGATTCTTGCCAAGGACATCCACCCTATGGATCAAATAGAACTTCACAAGCAAACGGGTGAGATGGTCTATGCAACACTAGCAGACAAAACAATGTTGGATAATAGGTTGGAAAACAGCCTAAATAATACAGCTGCCCAACTTGAGTTGGAGAAGGCATCCTCTCAGGCCAAAGACAACAGGATCAAGTCTTTGGAGGATATAATCATAGAGCTTGGGCATGACCCCAAGGATCCAAAGGCCATACAATCGCTGCTGAAGATAAGAGATGCAGACCTTGCAGCCCTAAGAAAGAAGGTGAAGCTCCCAGCAACCATTCACCCCCAAACAGAAGAGGTTGCTCAGCAAAGTCAAGACCAAGAGGTAGCTACATTGCTGGTAGCACTGCACCAACAGCTAGTGCAGACAGAAGGGAAGCTGGAGGACACAGAGGCTGCACTGCAGGTAGCCGTGCAGCAGAAAGAGGGAGGCCAGACTTCTCAGCCCCCTCCAGAGGTTATAAACCTTGAGGAGCCCCCAAAGACTACCACTCCTCCTACAGAGCAAGCAGCCCCATCGACATCAACATCAGCACCAGCACCAACTACAGAGCAGGCTCCAAGCCTCGACATGCAAAAATTGATGAGTGAGATCCAGGCCCTCGAAGCCCAGATGACAGAGCTGAATGGAGCCAAGGAGAATTTAGCTAAGCTGAATGAGAAATATGACAAATCCAAGCAGAATGTGGCTGAGAAAGGGAGAGAAATAAAAGCTCTCAAAGAGAAGATAAAGGAGCTGGAGAAAGAGCTCGCCCTTGACAAAGTGGTGGCTGAGATCAGGACAGTTTTGTGGACCCACATTGGCCAATCAATAACGGATCAGTGGCAATATATTGAGACCATCCATGAGCAAATGGAGCTCATAGGCAAAGCACAAAAGGAAGTCCATAGAGCAAGGGCATCTCTAGGCAGTATGCCTGAGATAGCCAGCAGAATGATTAATGTGCTTAATAACCGGACAGGTCCTCAGCTGGCAGCAATTGGGATCTCCAACAGAACAGAAACTATCCAGCTGATAAAGAGGGTCCTCACACTGAAAAGCCTCGTGCAGACATTGGATAGAAGAAGCCAGGACATGCAAACAAAGGTCAACAAGTTCATGGACAAGTTTGCAACATTACAGGGCAGAGGTCTTCCTAGCTTGCTCAACAGTGCAGGGAAACTTCTATCACATGAGGTTTATGCAAAAAGGGTGAACACATTTGCCACCAATCAGATCAGTCAAGGATCAAGAAGCTCACATGTAACAGGGCCAGCATCTGGGCAAAGTCTCTATGACAGAGTAGAGAATTTGTTTTTTATTATGAATGAGATCAGCCATTTATTTGAAGTGCCTCTGAACTTCTACAAATACACAGAGGCAGATGAAACCTTAGATGCAATTTTGAGGCATCAATTGCCTACACAAGAATGGTAGACCTCAATGATACAGTTATTATTATAAGCAGGGGGTTTCATCAAAGTTTTGTCATCGAAATATATAAGTCATCACATTCAGAAAGTATGATGCATATACTATGACTGGAAAAAGTGGAA
>APFE030332683.1:0-11139 GCA_000404065.3 Pinus taeda
AACACGACCAAGGCTCAAAAGTTGGCGATAAGGCATTCACAATGGTTATTTACCGGTTCATTTTTTAACGAGCTTAAATGCTGGGGGAAACATTTGCTCATGACTTATGTTTATTTTTTAACGAGCTTGAACTATGCGCTAAAACTGCTCATGGAGGGTTTATTTTTTAACAAGCTTGAACTCTGCGACAACATTGCTCACCATGATGGTCATTGAGTTTTTCATTTACCCTTAGCATTTCGTTCTTTCAAAGATTGTACTACCTGTTCATTTTCTTCATCAAACCAATTAGAAATGAAAAGGTATGCTTGATAAATGAGTTGAAAACACTAATATTTACTTGAATTACGTGTATAGTAAATTAAAAGTGACTTTTACCTTTCATTTTACCATTTCATTTGAATTTCGTTTGTTGGAGCTCTGGAGGTGCTTTTCCCCCCTGATTTTCACAAGCGGATTCCAGGAGATTCTGTGGATGATTCTCGACGTCGTTCAAACCAGGTAAGAGCTAAACTTGTGCTATTTCATTTCGTGCCTTTCATTTTGGATTTTGAGCTTGTTTCCTAGTCCTGCTGAGCCCCTGGGGTTTGAAGAACTCTCCCTGGGACCATCGCACCCTTCCTTAGTCAAAAGATGCGATGCATACTGATCTTTCCACTGACTAGTCAGTATGCATCGCTCCTAGTACACTTGCTGGGGTGCGATAGATGTAGGGAGGAAATTTTTTGTATAGTTTCCTCATGAAATTTTTGCCTGTTTTCACCAAATGAAGATCCTGACCCTTCCCTTGTTTTTTTTCAGAGATTCATCGGAGCAAAATGGTCTTTACATGGCGGGAAAGTGAGCATGAAGAAGAGGACCCTATTGCTTTACATGATTCGGGCACAGTAGCTGCATTATGGAACTGTGGCCTACTGAAGTTTTTCCGTATCTCTAGCATGAGGCAACAAATCAGTTTGTTGCAATATTACCTCAATGCCTGGGATCCTATCAACCAGGTATTCCAGATTAGGGGAAAATTGATCCCCTTGACAGTGGTGGACATCTATTTTCTAACCGGTTTATCGAGGCATGGTGCCCCTCTCTCATTATCATGCTCCACCTGTGGGGTTGAGTCTGTGAGAATCCCACTGATGCAGTCGAAGTACATTTAACTTGGCCTACCTCCACCGACCAAACCACGAACGCAGAGATGGGTTGATCTTATGTCTCGGCATGCTGGTCAGCCCCAGATTTCTTTTTCTAAGACCTTATTCAAGTGGTTTGACCATCAGGAGATGGTTTATACCAGGTTCCCATATGCTGGTATGGATTTCCGAGGTGAAGCGGATTTGGTGCTGTCGATTGGTGAGCAGTGGTGTGCCATCGGTAATTCTTCTGACCATCTTTGTTCGTTGTTCTCTATAATGTTCTTATATTCTTATAATCAAGACTAATCAAAACTCATGTACTCATGCAGATGTTGGACTAGTTCGACCGGCGGTACGCCACAAAGACCTAGCGGCTGCTCCAGCAAGAGAGGCTATTGGGAGGGCCATCCTTCGTGACCTTGATGTGGTCAAGACTCTATTAGCACTACAGGACCAGATCTAGGGCCTTACCCTTTGTATCTTGGATGTGAGGACCAATGAGCTGCCTCTTCGATTGCAGCGACATACTACTGGAGTGCCGAGTCGATGGACTAGACTCTTACACATGATTACACAGGCGGTGACTTGTTATCACCAGCATCATTAGGCTAGGTTGCCCACTAGCATTTTGAGTTTTGGGTCATTTGACCAATTTTATCTTGGTTATAGAACATTATGTACAGACTATAAACAGTTATGAAATATATTTTTGATTTTCAGAGCTTTATTTTGGTTAAGTTACATAATCATGTTGGATATATTGATGTGATGCTTCTTTTTATAAATGTCGCAAATGTCTATCTAACACATAATTTGCCAATGAGTTTGTTAATGTGTTTAAACTTCTAGAAATATGTTGATATTGGATGAAATTGAATTGTCTTTCCAAAATTTTGACCCTTAGGAACATGTGATAGATAGCTGGATTTCATACAGCATAGATGCCGGTGAGTTGTAGAATGACGAGTTGTGAGTCTAGCCTGACGATAAGTCGACATATGCCATGTGTGATGGCATCAAAAAGGAGTTCTGTCAATGCACTGCACTCAGCGATATTGTTCGTAGACGGACCAATACACACTCCTCTTAAACTTACTAACTCGCTGCTGGGATTGAAAATGGTCCATGCCGCAAAAGACAGGTTCTACGAACTACAACTTGCTCTGTCGGCATATCCAATGAATGATTCCAGTAGGTTCAACATCTAAAATGAATGCAAAAAGTGGATTATTTAACCAAACTTAATGCTCTTGGTGAAAAAAAAAATGTAACAAAAGCATGAGGATTACTATGCTAGATCAAGCATAATAATGCTTGAGGTACAACCCGTTGCGAGCTTCTGCCAATGGAATCCCATCATATTCCATCAACTCGTAGGCTCCTTTTGCTAATACTCGTTTAACAATATAGGGACCCATCCATAATTATTTGAATTTCCCTGCTCCCAATTTAATTCTTGGTCGTAAATTAAGACCAGGTCACCTTCTGAGAAAACGCGAGGTTTGACATTCTTGTCGAACTATGCATTGACTCACTTCTTATGAGCTTCGTTAGCCGAAGCTGCATCACGATGGGTTTCATCCAAATGGATTAGTTCCAAGAAACGAGCCTCTTCTTCTGAGGTTCTAGGGAGAAGGTCGACTGTGAGTTTGAGGGATGAGATTTCACATTGAACCGGTAAGATTGCTTCCAAACCGTACACCAATTGAAAAGGTGTGAATCCGGTTGCATTTCTTATCGATTTTCAGTATGCCCACATTGCCAAGTATAGGATTAGGTGCCAATCCCATTTGTGGACTCCAATCATCCTTTGCAGCATGCGCTTTAGGACTTTGTTGATTTCTTCAACTTGTCCGTTAGCTTGCAGATAGTATGGAGTAGAGCTATCGTGGGACAGTCCTAATTTGGCAGCCAACTCAACCATCATGTTATTGCAAAAATGTGATCCATGATCTGTGACTATGGGCTATGGAACGTTGAATCTGGAGACTACATGATTGAAAAATAAAAGGACAGTCGTTTCGCCGCTGTTGTTTAATGTAGGCATCGCCTCGGCCCATTTCATAAAATAGTCCACTGTGACTATTATGTACCCATGCCCCCCGGTCGAGGTGGGGTTACATGTCATGAAATATATGCCCCATTTGGTGAATGGCCCAACAGCTACTACTGGTTGCAGCGGTGTGGGTGGTCTTCTGGTTTTGCTATCGAAAATTTTGCAAGCATGACAACTTCTAAGTGCGGTTATGTAATCATTGAAACTTTTTTGCGTCGTAGCATAACCAAATTGATGCCCCCCACACATGCCTGAATGGCAGTCATTCAGGACTTTTTCAGCCTCCTCAAGGGTGAGGCACCTCCACAGAACTGTATCGATACTGCGACGGTAAAGAGTATCACCGACGATCACGTAGTTTTTTGCTTGGTATCAAATACGTCGTTCTTTGGAGTGTGAGGTATTAGACCTATATGTTTGTGTCTGGAGATAAATAATTATATCTCTATACCACAGATCCCTTGAAGATATCAGAAACAAATTTTCATCCACGATTGCTTCTTCGGATGTTACATCGTTGGACGACGATGGGAGATCGCATAGTAACTCCGCGAATACCAGGGCTTTCTTTGATTTGGATTTTTTGAATTCCAAATCAAACTCTTGTAGAATTGCTATCCATGTTGAATATTTTCCCCCCAGCAACTGTCGCGACAATATATAGGTCATGGGGTTGCAATCTGATAAAATGGTAGTTTTCCTAAAGAGGACGGAGTGTTGAAATCTCTGTATTGCTTGAACAGCCGCAAGAGCGAGCTTTTCAACATAGGAGTATTTCATTTCCGTATCATTTAAGTTTCGGCTTAAATAATATATAAGATGTTCAATTCCATTGTCTTCTTGAACTAAAACCATTTCTATGGTCGTATCTGCTACAGCTAGATACAAGTTAAAGTCTTTTTGATAATCAGGAGCATACATTAATGACGCTTTTATTAGATATTTCTTTAAAGCATCAAAGGAGGCTTGCACGACTGGTCCCAAATGAAGGGTACTTCCTTTTTCAAAAAACAAGTATAACCTTTAGCTAGTTCGGCGTAATTTGGAATGAACCTCCTGAGGAAATTTGCTTTCCCTTGGAGTTTCTGAATCTGAAGCAGGTTTGAAGGTGGAGGCAAATCGATGATTGCCTGAACCTTGCAAGGGTCAAGATGAATCCCATCCTTTGAGACAACAAAGCCAAGTAAACGACCAGAACTGACACAAAACACACATTTGTGCAGATTGAGTCTTATCTTGTAGTGTCGGCAACGTAGAAATATTGCTCTCAAATGGAGCAGATGATCGGTCCACTTTCGTGAATGAGCTGGGAGATCATCGAGATACGATTGAACGATGTTTTTTATGTCATGGAAAGCATTGTTCATTGCTCTCTGAAAAGTTGCCCTTACGTTCTTAAAACCAAAGGGTAGCTTGTGATATGCGATTGTGCCCCACGGACAAATGAATGCAGTCTTTGACTGGTCCTATGGGCGGATATTTATTTGATTATACCCAAAAAATCCATCCATAAATGAAAATATTTCGTATCCGGTGCATTCATCAATTATTTGGTCGATAAAGGGTGTAGGGTAGTTGTCCTTCGGACAAGCTTGATTTACATCCCTGTAATTGATGCACACTCTAATCGTTCCTTGTTTTTTCATCACAGGAACAATACTCGATACCCAATCGGTTAGAGGAATGGGGTAAATGAAACTAGCATGGAGGAGTTTCTCAACTTCTGCCTTGATGGCAACGACTTTCTTGGGGTGCACCTGCCTTAGCCACTGTTGTACCGGTTTGACATCTGGATACATCTTAATTTCGTGTTCAACTATACTCAAGTCAATACCTGGCATTTCATTGTATGACCAAGAAAAGACATCTCTAAACTCATGAAAGAGAGTGCTATATATTTCCACTTTGGAAGAAGAACAAGATTTTCCAACATGAATATTCTATACAACATCTATTTTGGTTGAGATATCTATGGCAGTAGTCTCTTCGATATTGGATAGGTTTCTCTTGGAATCCACCGTGTTTACAGTATTCGTCAGAAAGTCAAATACTAAAGGATCATGTAGGTCACTGGAATTATCTTCTTTCCAAGTCAGAAGATGGGAATGATGGTGGTAATCTTCCCATGGTGCCCCATCAATCATCATCGATTGAATGATTCCTTCGTCTGTAGAGTGTACTTGCGACCAAGGATTTAAATGGGTGCCATATTCTTTAGACCTATCTATCCAAACGCTCGAGGAGCATTGATGCGGGTTTGACTCCCATTCTAAGAACATTGATTGCTATAATATTTCTAGTGGGGTTAGTGGAAAAACCTGTGAATGATCCATTTTAACATCGTTTTCTGACATCTTTTGAATGGAAGATATCATATTGCAGGTTCCTACATACTTCCTCCAAATTCATAGGAGGCGGTAGGGTAAAAGTTCCCATTAACGTAGGGTCCTTTAGTAGGCCTACTCTGATATTATGAAGCATGCTAGGGCTTCCATGGATCATCGGAATTCTTCCCGTAACTTGCAAACTGTTGGGGAGAAAATTTTATCGGTTGATGATCGTAATTCCTCCTTGGGAAGGAAATGAAATTTTCCTAAAGTAGGTCAACACAACAGCTGCCATGGCATATATCCAAGGTCTTCCCAGTAGGATGTTGTAATCAAGATTCCCGTCGATGAATTCAACATCGATTTCTATTGTTTTTCCCCCCAGTTCAATTTGCAAGTTACTTAGTATCCCATATGGGGTGTATGTACGTCCATCAAATGCTTTCAACATTGTTGATGATCGCGACAAGGATGGAGACCCTAGAGTTTTCCAGCAACTCATTGACATGATACATGTGGATGCCCCATCATCAATAATTGTTCTATGAACAGTTTTGTTGAGGGCTTTCACTTGAATGAGGAAAGCTAGTTGAGTTTGTAATTGAGGGTCGTATCCTTTATGATTAAAAGATACAAGATTGGAATCCATTGGGTTAATCCCACCTATTGCTGATAATAAAGCCTACTTTTGGGAGGGGCAATTTTGCAGTACCTCAAGAGTCAACATCGCGGATGGCGATTGAGCTAAATCCTCCACTATATTATAGTGTTGTGCTGCTCAGGCACGAGGATTAAACGTCGATTTGTGTACTACTTCCTTTGGCAGTTTTATTGTTAATTCAGGAATGATGGGTGGCACGACTTTTGTTGAAGTCATTGTTGAACTACTAGGTTGATCATTATCCTTGTTGTTCAACATATGTGGAATCCTGTAATATTTACTCCTTGTCATTATTAAAGCATCATTCAGTTGCTTCGAGACTGAAAACATTAGCACTTGGGACGGGGAAGCATTTTCGCTAGCAACCATATTTGTTCCTAGGTTTGGAAATGGATCAGTCAATACAACCGAGGTTTTTGAACTTTTGAAGAATTTTCTAAGTTCTTCTTTATATGGACACTCTCTGGTCCAGTGATCCTCGTCACATATACTGCATGGATTTTTTGGTTTCGCATTACCAGAAGGGTTCATAGAAGATTTCCTAGGAGATGAGTCTCCCTGGTTTATCTTCTTCCCTTGTTTTTTCTTCTTGCCTCCTGGATGCTTGGTTTCTTTGCCTTTGTCTGTTGACAGAGAATTTACTTCCAAGGCTAGAAGTTCCTCATTTGCATCTTGACTCGAAACTGTGTGGGCCTTTTTTGATGTGGCCTTCGCGGTTTTAGTGCTTGTCGTACCTATCACACCATCGTCGATATGAGAGTCTTTGTTTGATTTAGGAGGCGGAGGAATGGAGAATTTTAGTCTAGGAGCATCAGGGATTTTATCGTAGAGCATGCCACACTGAGTATAGATCAAGTATAGATATTGTGCACGAGCAATAACTTGCTCTTTAGTGACAACTCCTCCCTTCGCCACATCTTTTGCAATAGTGGGTAACAGCGACTTAATAAACCATTCAGCCAATAGCTGATCAGGAACATATGTTTTTACCATTCTACGATGACGTCGCCACTCATGAATATGATCGGATATGTGAGTGGTTGTCGTTTCTTTGAAATTGGTAAGCAGCTTCAGTTCCTGTTTCATACCTGATAGGTAACTAAAAATGGGTTAAAAAGGTTGTGGCTAGGGTACTGAAGTCATCAAACGAAGCTCTAGGCAGTTCGATATACCACTTTGTTGCTGGACCAGTTAACATGCGCTGAAAGAGGTGAAGCCAAATCGAATCATCATTAAGAGTGTTTGATGAACACCATAGATGAAAGGTCATCACATGATTTGATGGGTCTTCACTTGGATTTCCATTAAATTTAGGAATATCCGACAAAATTTTATGCAGAATCGCCGGCCACCAAGGGGCGAAGGCAATTGGATCGTTCGTTAATCGACTTAGATCTGGTAACTCTAAAGTTGCCACGAAGGGCAACTATTGATTCAGGCTTGGTTGAGCATACCCAGGATAAGACGAATTTTTTGAGCAGTTGGACTTTGCATACCAGCATAATGCATTTGATGTTGGTAACTTTGGTAAGGTTGATGGGCATAACCATTATGATATGGTTGATACGGCTGCCCATTACTTGCAAAGACTTGTTGCTCATATCCTTGGTAAGCCTGTTGGAATTGCGGTTGTTGATATTGCACTAGCCATGGTTGTGAAGCCATGGACTATTGTCCAGTACTGATTGTTTGACCAACATGGGGATTGGTGTTCCCCATTTGAACCTGTGCCATTCCACTAGTTGGTGATTGTGGTAGTGTCGGAGGTACAAGAGATTGTTGTATTGCAACCTGCGAAACTTGAGGTTGGCATACAACTGGTGACGCTTGTACTTGCGATACTGCCACAATAGTCGGCGTAGTGGGGATGTTTGTCATAGGTGGACTTTGTTGTATTGAGCATACAACTCCGGGTTGTTGAGACAGGATTGGTACCCAACCGCTAGTTGTGATTCTAGCATAAACCAAATTTTGTTGTGAACTCATGCATGGTTGTCCTTCCGAGGAAGATAATGAAAGGGTATACAGCCCTCCATATGATAGTAATCCAGTGCTCAAAGGAATAATTTGCCTTTGGGGACCAGTTTGCCCAAATTGACCTTGTGACGGATCAATTTGTCGAGACTCAACGTAAGATATTCCAGATATAATTCCAGATGAACAAACGGGAATAGTCCATACTGTCGAAATAATCCCTGGATGGACTCCATCCAGCGACTGAAAGCTGGTTGGGATAGACGGTACGCTGGTGAACATTGTCGGAATAGCAGAAGGAGCTTCCGCTGTTGCTGTGTCGGGTGACACAATCCTTGATGTTGATGGTAGTTCAAATATATTAAGCCTATCCAAAATATTCCTCAGCGATTCTTCAGGAACTTCCGAGGGTGGGTGAATATTTTCTGATGAAGAAGGATACAGGGTGATCCCAGCTCCAAGTTGCATTGGAGTGCTAGATGGAGGATCTTCCACAATCTCTTCTATGGCAATCAATCCAGGAGGAAGAGGCAGACTGTCAGGTCCTTAAAATATTTCTGGTGCCAAAGAAGATGTAAATTCTACAGCAGCAAATGGTTGGGGAGTAACACCTTCCGAATCAGCTGTAGATGGAGCTGGTTCAGGAATAGAAGTGTTAACTGTCACACTAGGATCAGTTGTAATGTCCTTTTGTTGTTGCGGAATATCTTATGTAGAGGCAGGGATCCCAGAAATGTTCAGAGTAACCGGAGTCTCTGAGGATGTTGGAGTGCTCACTCCAACCAAGCTAGGGGACTTCGATCCGGTTAAACAAGTTCGCTTCGTCCAAAATGGTTTCACTTCCAGAGTCAACAACGGTTGACTCGTGAGTCTCCGTGAACGACAGGGTTTTGATTGAATTTCTTCCACGATTGCAGATTAATTGATCAACTCAAAATAAAAAGGGAAAAATGATTTTTGAATTAAATGAATTTTAGACGCTTTGACACAACTTGTTTTTTCAATTTTAAAGAGTCGAGAAAAAATAAAAGATGATTCTAGTCGCCTTCGATTTTTATTGAGCCTGAAGTGACAAATGCTTAGAGGACCTTTTCCTTTAAGGACTCTGAAAAGGAGCAAAATGGACTTCTCTAGAGATCTAGTCAGAGAGGACTACCAAACCAATCGCAAAACTGCAGAATACTTTTTACGGTACGGCAATCAATCTTCCCGAATGCTGTGTTCGGTGCATTACGATCGATAGGGCAGCAGACTCGACTTCCTAAGGATAAAGGATGCATCCTATTGTGGTCTCCCAATATATACTCGATGGTATGTGGGAGCAAAAGTTTGTACTGGGACTTGCCGTCTCAGAGTGGAGGAATCACCCAACTAACACTGAAAGCAACAGTTACCAAGTTTTACGACACTGGAATACGTCTCTAGCCAAGACCTCTAGATGTTGTGCGTTAAGTTCCAAAGTGTTGTTAGATTCATTGAATTTATTTTAAGTTGATCTTTCTTAACAATTTTCCTTTCAGGTTCACCACGTGATGTGTATATAATTCCTAAAATGCAGTCTCAGATGATAAACAAACATTTGATCTTCTTTTAGTAATGAAAATCCTAGCTACTAAAGGGAAGAAAGTCAAGAATCTTTTCTTCACAGAGCACAGAGCACACGCTAAATGCATAGTCCTAAATCAAGCAATCAAAATGAAAATGCACATGCATGTATTTGTTTTCAACCTTCTTAATGTGTGAATGAAGTTAATAAAGCTATGTGCAAAACTGAATTACTTTTAAAGCTACAGTACTCAACAAAATTCGTTTTTCAAAACGAAGTGAAAACAAGAGAGACACTTTTCGATTTTGAAATGAAAATTGATTTTCGACACTTTAAAACTACAAATTCAAATCCTATGCAATAGTAACTATATAATCGACTATCAAGAACAATGGGATTGCTTCCTAAAACTGAAAACGACAGCTACGACACTTTCAGATCTAGAGACGACAGTTCGACTATGCTACTTTTTGCAAAAGAGAACTAAAAACGACACACAATACATAAAAAAAATTATAGTTCTTTGTACTAAGGAGGCAGAATAATGTAAGAGAAGGGGGTTTTCACAGAAGTACACTGACTACAGACAGCAAAACTCTTGAATAAGACTGAAAACAGTGAGAAAAATCTACAGTTGAAAGGTAAAGTTAACCCTCCCTAACAATCGCACCTGTTACACAGTGAACTCAGTATGCAGTGCACCTACTGCACTCGGGAAGTGCGATGCATACAGACTGCCTTGAAGGCAGGGTGTGATGGTAGCAGTGCAAGACTTTGAATAGGATTACACTCACAGTTTGCAATCTAGTTCAAGTGTTTAGGCCGAATAAGTAAAGATCAGTGTATGTAAAACACAGGGGTGATCTAAGAGGTTACTAGAGCCACCACTTAGGGCAATTAGATTGCTTGTAGATCTATTGTTTAATTCATAGAAAAAACACGGAGATAGACTGAAGCAACATTGATCTACTTTGAATTTGTATAACAAATGCAATTCGAAGGCTAGCTGGCTTGACTTCAGGCTCCGTCTGTAAGTTTAAAAAAGAAACAAGGATAAATAGGCTAACAAGTAATCTAGTCGCTCCCCAGTGGAGTCACCATTTTGTTATCCAGGAATAGTGTCCACTCGGATGTTTCTATTCCCCCTAAGATGGGTGGCTATCTTAGAAACAAACAATCAAAGTCTACTATTGTTTCCTTTTATGAAAATAGACGAGAGGAGAACCAAGAGGACCAACCTGAGTCTTGCGCTTGATTTCCTCTCCTTCTTGATAGAGTTTCGCCGCTTGTTCTTTGTCTGCCCAGCTTCAAAAGAACATGTGGAATCACAGCAACATACTACTATGCAAGAAACAAGGATCTAAATTCATAAATAATACAGGATCAGATGTGTATTAACCATATACATGCATATATAAACAAGTACACAAGAATATGGAATGAAA
>APFE030332684.1:5786-38301 GCA_000404065.3 Pinus taeda
AGCTTTGGCCATTACCTATATGGTGGCTGAGAGATATAGGAGGGGAGGACCTAATATGAGCATGTTGGACTGTCGATTATGACTAGAGATTTGCAATGTCAGAATGGTAGTTTCCTTTTGCGATCGGCATAGGATCTCAGCCTCTCAAGGCTTGGTAGTTGAACTCCCTTTGGGGATGTGCTAGTTTCTATAGGGGAAGACCATACAGGTCTTCCATTGGGTTTTAGTTGCACGAAGAGTAGTTCGCCCCCTAGAGGTTCGTTGATGACTTGGGGCACTATATTAGTATGGCAGGATGATTAGCACATGTGGTTCTTGGCAATCATTGACAAGCAGTAGGAGCCGGGAGTGATGGGCCTCTAATCTGGCTCTGGGATCCATGGATCCATTGGGTTAGAGGATTATCTTGTTTTGGGAGGATCATGGGGATCATAGAGACACGATTGGATCCTCCTTGGGATGACAAGTCGAAGACCATTAGGATGATCACTACGGTTCGAGCAAGTCCCTTCTCCCTATTGTTTCAATCAGAGACTGGGAGTGGATTGGTAGATGGAGACCTTGGCAGGGTACCTTTGTAGGATAGACTTGCATGCAATGGAGTTTCCCTTTATTGGATTTGTGGCAGATATTTACCAGAGTGGATGACCCTGCAGGAGCATGAGAGGGTCATAGTTATGGTCAGACCAATGCAACATCCACTTGGTGGACTCACTTTGAGATTAGTTTGGGACCAGAGAGCTACAAGTCTGAGCAGTTGTGTTACAGATTGGGGAGAGTGCATTTTCACAGGGGGAGGTCACCCTGTTATGCCTTTGGGACTTCGTTTGACAATAGGTACTTCACTTCCCAGGGACCATTTGAGATTGAATAGAGCCTCACTTAGGTGGCTATATGACCCATAGGAGGTGGTCATGATTGGCACACCGGGATGAGGGATCTAGTTTAGGGGACTTGGGTTGTATCTTTGGGAGTTCCCTATTTAGGTACCCAAAATTGATTTTATGGTGGGACAACCTTTCAAGGAGTTTATAGGGGCTTGGAACATTGATGTGATCTGCTTATCGATAGGAGGTGGGAGGACTCTCTCACCCCTACACCTTGGGAATAATTCCAAACGAATGAGTACTTTGCACACAAGAAGTATTCTTAACCTTGATTTATCTGGAATTATGCGAATATGTGCTATATTCATGAACATGTACTTGATAGGTATATTAGCTAGTCTCTGGTTATAGGTGGATCTATCAAGATAATTGGAGTCCCTTGAGAGATGGCGCGGATGTGTTCATTTGCAAGGCAACAAGATTGGTACAACAAGATAAGGTAGCCGATGTATTTTAATGTTTATTTATGCACTTATAATTATTTGTCTATAACAGTGTGGTGCTAGGAGTTGCATGGTAAGAGAAATTGCCATGAAATCTCGAAGGAGGCTCAGGCCGAGCTTTTCTTGCGAACCATGGGGATGGAATCATGGTGTCTATTGTTGGTATTGTGCTTTTGGTCTTTTATGATTTTTGCGCTTGATTTGTGATTTTGAATGTGTCTAGTGCATAGCCATTCCACTTTGTTCATAGTTTCGTATTTTTATTGGTTTGCCATGGTTTTCTTCTTGTTGTTTCTTGGGTTTCCTTTTATGTTTTGAGTCTTCGGAATTGGTCGAGAAAGAGGAAATTTAATGGAGTTTGGGGAGAGTTGTGTGATATCTAATAGGTAATGTAAGACTCAGATGAAGCTTTGTGCATGAGTAAGAGCAATGGAAGGTAAGACTATGACAGTCGGTTGGACTGGTTGGGTCCATTATTATAAATGGATGGTGGTAACACAAACATGCCAAAGGTAACTAGAAAAGGTAAAGTAAATGGATCTGAGGTGTTGGATGCCTTGGCTATGTTGAGAACGATTGTTCTCAATTTTGTACATGTTGTACATGAAAAAAGGAAGTTCTCTTAACCTGCACCTTATGCTATACGGTAATTATGTCATGATCATGATTATGTTGATGTTTATATATGTAAGCATGTATGTATGTATGTCGTTTTCTGACAGGATGATGATTGTTTTATGCTAATGATTATATATATATGTATGTATGCTGTCATTGTCTGACAAGGTTGTCGGGGATCGTTCTTGTGGAGGAATTATTTCTTATTCAGGTGAATGGCATGAAGAGATTCCTGGTTCATGATTAATCAAGTGGGAATAGTAGTCACGACAAATATGTGAGGTTGGTATCACGTGGATATGAATTGATATTGATATGTATTATGCATATGTTTTTGAGAGGTAATATGCAAGGATACATCAGCGAAATGAAAGCAGTGTGGTCTGCAACATGTTGGGACAAGTATATATAAGACACTGGGAGCAACGTTTCTTGGTAGAGACAGTGTGCTTTTGGATGTGAGTTACTATTGTTGTGCATATGTTGTATATGTTGTACACGTTGCATCTATGATGTTGTGCACATGTGGTGTTGTGTATACATAGTTGTGTGTACATGTCATTTATGCAATGTTATGTACAGGATGGTACGTATAGTGTTGTATGAATATTGCATATGTAGTGTTGGGTATACATGGTGCTATGTACATGATGGATATACAATTTTGTGTTCATATGTTGGATATGCAGTGATTTGTACAGATGATGCTATGTACATGTTGGATATTTAGCATTATGTACATATGGTGTTCTATGCATGTTGTACATCTGGTGTCATGTGCATGATTGTACAAGTGGTGTTGTGAGCATGTGGTGTCGTGTACATGTTGTACATGTGGTGTTGTGTGTGTGTGGTGTTGTGTACATGTCGTGCATGTGATGATGTGTACATTTGGTATTTTGTACATGTTGTACAATGGTGCAGTGTACATGTGGTGTTGCATACATGTTTTGCAGGTGGTACCATGTACATGTGATATTGTGCACATGTTGTACAGGTGGCTGCAGTGTACAGGGGGTACTGTGTACATGTGGTACATATGGCACTAGTGTAGATGCATGTATTCCATGGTGTTGTATGACATGTGTAGTTGTATGTGTGTGATGCACAATACATGTATGTGCACATGGCCTAGGAGAAGGCATTAGGTGTTTATCTGGTGTTGCAACCGATTCGGAGTGCGTACAAAATAAAGACAAAGGTAGAAGCTAAGGATTGATTAAAGGGTAAGTATCAATATTTTACTTCAGTTTTATTATGCATGTGATTTATGATTATGGTCTATGATGATTACATGTGATATATGATTTTGGTTTATGATTGTTACATGTGATTTATGATTTTGATGGTTATGTTTTGAACTAACCTGATATGATATGTTTATACATGATGATTTCGTCAAAGATTCTAGTTTGAATTGTTGTGACACGAAGCGAAGAAGATTGCAAGTGTACCTTATTGATGAACTACCAATGAGGTATGATTTGAGGTTATTTCAATTTATTTGAATCTAATGGAAATTATGTGCTTGGAACAAGAATACATGAACATGCCTAGTTAGTTGGTTGAAATTGACTACAAGAATTAGCAGCAACAACAAAAGAAATTGGAACATGTAGCAGTACGCTGGTGAAACACTTCATGAGCAGGTCCATTGTGGAACGCTGGTACCCAATAGTGTCCACTGATTTCGTCGAGCATGCGATGACTAGTATAATGGTTTTGAGGTAGGTATATGCCTTGGTTTTGTATCTTCCGATGTGAGGAAGCCTTGCCAAGGGATGGATCACCCGGGATGGGGGATGCCGGGAATTTGGAAGGTGAGTAACTGCATGGAAGGGGGTGACCAAATATCCCTAGGGATTGTGTAGCAGAAAAGGGAAGATCACACATATATTGGTTTTGGTAATTAACATTTCCATATGAATCAGATGCACATTGGGAGTGCACCCTGGAACAATGAGCCGATAACTGTTCACTGAGAGGAAAAGTGGTGCAAGATTGTATCGTTGGGCATTAGATGTAGCTTTGACTATGACAACGGATTCTGGACTTCCTAGGAAGGAGGTGAATCATGTTATTACTTTGAGGGTGGAAGTGTGATCCTCTAGATTCCCTTGTTGATTGATATGGGCATCATATTATTTATTTTCTGGTTTAGAAAATATGCATATGTGTAAATGTGGTTGTTGTAAATACCGTAATGAGCTATGTTATAAAGCTCTAGTATGCGGTATGATGTCATGATGTTTTTATTTGAGCAGTTTATTCATTATAAATACTACAACGAGCTAAGTTATAAAGCTCCATAGGCGGTATGTTTGTTTTTTAGTGGTTTTGTTGAGGTCCTAGTGTAGTTTAACACCGAGGATGATGTTCCCCAAGGTGGAGGGTTCTGTAATAACCCTGGTGAAAATTCCATGTAATAAAGTTAATAGAGGAAAAATAATACCATAGGTAAGGCACACATATTTAAAGATGAATGTTGGGCAAATATATCCTAGTGGGCATCACTGGATGTGTGTTTTGGCTAAGGAAATTGGAAAAGACAATGACTAAGGCATTAAAAGGAAAAAAGACATTTTTAGCACATTTATTTATGAAAATAAAGGAAATTAGGAGAAAATGAAGGTAAAAGGTCACACGTTGCATGTGAGGAGGAAAATAAAGGAAATAAAGGAAAATGAAGAAATTAGAGGCCTCATTGATAAAAAGGCTTATGAGGACCAGTTGGGAAGTTTCTCAGTATTAGGCTTTCTCACTGTTAAGCTCTTGGCTCAAGCTTGGTCAGGGTGACCTTTTTTAAGTTCAAGTTTGGAGCTCTCTCATTGTTATCTCTCTCTCTCTCACTCTTGGTCACTTAGAGTTTTCTTGGAGCACTCTAGTTTGGAGCAAGAAAAGGAAAATCAAGCAAAGGAAAGGAAAAGAAAGCAAGGATCAACGAAAGGAAAGTAGGACTCAAGCAACTTCAGCAGGAATACTTACAGATGACCTTTTGTATGTGTGATTTCCTAGCTAG
This sequence comes from Pinus taeda, assembly GCA_000404065.3. Taxonomy (NCBI): domain Eukaryota; kingdom Viridiplantae; phylum Streptophyta; class Pinopsida; order Pinales; family Pinaceae; genus Pinus; species Pinus taeda. The sequence continues at coordinate 10,754 of APFE030332684.1, forward strand.
TTCGGACATGCATGACTTTTCATGTTGGTGTACGGTTCTCTTGTTGTCGGTGGCATGGTTTTGTCGGGTTATGATAGTGGATTTAAGCCTAGGCTAGCATTTTTCTGGATGACATGGTATGTTGGGATGTTTATCTCGATTTTGAGCTTTGGTTTGCCAGATAGATTTCAAAATGCGGGGCATAGGTGGTATCAAGTTCCATTCCCAAAGGCCTAGGAATCCTTTGACCAGTTTTAGAAGGATACACGGTAAAGCCTGAGGGATAATTCTTGGTTTAGGGCCTAGTGATTCGGGTTTGGATTGTGGTAAAGCATGAGGTACTAGTCTTGGTTTAGGGCCTAGTGATCTGGTTTGGATTGTGATAAAGCCTGAGAGACAAGGAGATGGAAAATTCCTCAAGGATAGTGCTAGATTCCGAATGACATTCCAAGTTCTATTCGGTTGTGATCAGAACACTGGTTTTGGTGTGATCATGGTTTGGTGAGGGTGGAGGTGGTTCAATCTCTCGATTCCCTTGGTTGTTTTTGGAATGGTGGTTCTACGAGATCCCACATTCATGCTTGGAATATGGCATGGGGGTGACTAGTTGGAAGAGACATTTGGTTCAGCCACGTCTATGGTCAGGTGGTACATGGAAGTCCCGAACCTAGCTAGATTTGCTTATGATTAATAAAAGCTAATTTCTATTACTTTTGCACTTATTTATATGTGGATTTAATAGCTATCATATATCTGATATTTATATGGTTTTATGCTGGTTATAGGCATGGTTGAATGATTGGTTCATGTCATGGTTATTTCATATATTTACTTGTAACTGTTAAATGGATGGATGTAAGACCTAATTAATGATGTAGTAGGTCAATGGAGAAGGAGGTAATCCTTCTGGTTATGTTTCATAAGTTACTTCAGTCATTTATGCTCTGTCTTCTATCTCAGACTTGTAGGTTGCATTGATGCCAAGTGTTTGAAAGAATGTCAGTCCTAGTTGGGGATGCTCAGGCCTCGTCGTGAGGGTGATTTTGATTAATCAGCATTATTATCATGTTTCTAATGATTTCTGGAAGTTACAACAAGTTCTGGGTAGAGGCTAGGATTTTGGGCTAGAAAAGTGGTTTAAATCCTAGGGTCGCTAGCACATAACTGGAAATTTTGGACCACAACTGCTAGCAGGCAGGCCCATGAGAGAAACTTTGGGTTGTTGGTCACTCCCTTGCCCATAGCATGAGAGAAACTATGGCCTAAAAGCTACTAAATAATAGTGGGACCCAAGGACAGGCTGTTTGAGTGGTTGACTTGTCTCGTGAGGGGTCCGTTGACGATGTTGAATGATTGTAAGTGATGTTATGTCGATTCCACTTCCTTAAGGTGACACAGGAGGTAGAATATGATCATAGTAGCCTCTCTTCTCATGTTTACCCCTGTTGGCAAGGTTACTTTGGGTAGCCCTAGGCGGGGTTGTTACATCAAACTTCTTATAAAATACTTATTCTGAAACTTAAACATTAGAGTTGATTAGATGCTATTCAAAATTTTATTAATTATAATTAATTTAATATCTAAATTAAAAATAATGAATCACTATTTATAATATTTTTATACAATTAAATAATTTTTCAACGATAATCTTATTTAATTCATATAAATTTTAGCTATACCATTTTATTCATAAAAAATTTCATCTTTTAAATAACTTCAATCACCCCAATTTTTAAAAACAATAAATTAATTAATTAGAAAATTAAACTCAAATCAAATTGGATTTTATCAATGTTTTCAGTTATCTTTATCAACCACCATTGTTTTAAAAAAAACACACTCTTTTCACTTGATCAAAAACCTGGTTAAAAACAATATAGAATTATGCATATAGCAAACATGCCACTATAGGCAAAGGCAAGTTACTGAACGACAAATTCAGTACAAGATCCAACAAAAAGGTAACCACTCTCACTTCCCTTAAACAAACACTTGGTTAAAAATAACAAATAATTTTGCACATAGTAAACAAGCCACTCCAGTTGATGGTAGGTCACTGACAAACAAAATTCATTACAAAATCCAATAAAACACAGTTTGCCCAAAAAAAATAATAACTCACATGCAAAACTTTTGTACATTGACTGTGATGGAAAATATTTTCATATGATGTTGTCTCATGACGTGTCAAATTTATCGGAATAGTCAAATATCACTAGAATTTGGCCTTCTTTTTTTTCAAAATATTTGCTTATTTTTTTCAAAAAAATCTAACATTAGGATTTTGTGAATCCCGTTTTTTTGTGGTGGAAATAGTTTCAACACCATCAAAAACTTTAAGAACTCAAAATCTTAAATCTTGACAGCTATATTAGGATATCCAAAAAAAATCAAGATTTTATCAAAATCGTGCCAAAATTTCCATTATTTTTTGGGCAAATTTGAAGCATTTTTATATTCAATTGTGTCTATCCAACATATTATACAATGTGTTGCGTCTAATGATATACAAACCGTCATGTAACCATTCAAATATTCCATTAACAATTCAAATATGACAACATGTATACTACAGCTTAGCCTGATTAAAAATAACACAATTTCAACAAACCTCCCCAGTCTACGGAGAAAACAAGTCCCTGGCCAACTAATTACTATACAAGATTCAATAAAACATAGTTTCCCGAAACATGATAACTCACACATGAAACTCTTTTACATGGGACTAGACTTTGGAAACATTTATTAAACACTAAAATATAAACACAACTTTGCGAAGAGAAACATGAAGCTAGGTTTGGACTTTTAAATGTAGCTTACTTGTTAAGTGAAGTGATCCGAAATGATCAAGGAGTGATCCAAAGGATCTGAAATATGCTCAAAGTTCTAGAAAATGATATAAAATCAAAGTTGTCATATATTTTTCAAACCAACTCCATTGCGTAGATTTTGTTGTTTTGAATCTAATGCAACCTGAACGGGCAAAAAAGGATGTCGTATGACGAAGTTAAAGCCAGTGAAAGTTCATGTCCAAGCAAGGTTAAAAATTCAAAGGTCAACAGGTCAAAGTCAAAGTCAATGCTCAAGTTTCCATAGGTCAATGGTCAACTCATGGTTCCAATAGTCAAGGTTTCAGGCTCATGGTTCTGGGATAAGTGTCGTCGCGTGGTTGGTGGAATGTGGACCAATAGTTTGGCACCATGTGACCCAATCAGAGGGTGACATGTGGCCCAATCCAAGGAGGCCACATGGCCCTAAGGTGTCAAACAAAAGTTCATGGAATGTGCTCAGCAAGGGTCAAACACCAAACCTACCAAGAACAAATCTCGTGCTTTACCACTAAGCCATGGGAGTCACTTGTTATGTATAGCGGAGATGTTTTATTTAGAGGTATTGGCACCTTGTTTGGGGGAAGGGTTATGGTGGGATTCCACCATATCCCACTATATAGTCATTCGCTCTACCATTTTAACATACACCTATGTACTATTGGAAAGGCCACAGGCTATAGAATTTAACGTAATATGTTGTATTATGGTATGGTGGGGTGGCACGTTCATTGACCCCACCACCATATCCTTTTTAAAATTTTAATATTTTCCATTATGTAATATAACTTTCAACATGTCAAAAAAAATTGCGCTCATTTTGGATTGAACCCCGGACTTGGGACGTTATAACCTAGGCATTCAACCATTGAGCAAAAAGTTGATTTGTTGAATATATTATAGTGCCAATTCCTTTTGAGTTGTAGCAGAGAGTGTTTTTGGGTTATTGTGGCCATTTGAAGACTTTTTTTAGCACAAAAAGAGCCTAAACAGGGGTTTTGAGGCCTTTTGAACGCATTGGTAGCATTATTTTGACGAGTTGGAGCTTATATTTTTATATATAATCATTTTTAGAATTTTAATAAAGAGGCCTCTCCACTAAAGACTAGTACTGGAAACATAGGGTTGAAAATAACTGAACTTCGTTATCAAGGTACTGGTGTCATTTTCTCTTGTGTGGTTTATTATGAATTTTTATTTTCTACAATTTCTTTTCAATTTTCCTATGTATTTTAAATTGAGCTCTTTTCAATGGTTATTTTCAATACATGCAAACACTTTTTAAAAATTAATGAACCTATATCAATTTCGATCGGGTTTTCAAATCAATTAGTATCAGAGCAGGTTATTGATAGTTTGGTTTAAGTGTGCATGATCACAAGGTGAAGAAGCATTTTTCAAATTAGACATGGCTAAATGTTTGAAATGACGAATTTTGCAAGAGTTGGAGGATGTTAATAACAATCTTCAATTGGAAAATGCAGAGCTCGAGAAACTGCTTAAAGTTGCAAATGATGAGAAGTGAACATTGCATCTCGAGCTGCAAAAGTCCAAGAAAGAGAAAGTTGGAGAAAATTCTGCTATATCTCTTGTAATTTGAAATGATGAGATGTTTGTACATTCAGAGAATACGTCATACGTCCCATCCACTCAAGATGAAGTTGGGGATACCTCCTATGCATCAGTCATACGAGAAGATCGACAAGAATCTTCATCTGGCAATAAGGCATGCGATATGTCAGGTGGAAGAATGAACATAAAATCTTCACAACATGCATGCCCCAGAGACGATCATCCAAGGTATAATAGAGTTATTTGTTCAAACATTCCTTTTGATTTTAGGAAGATTAGCAATGTGAAAAGTTTATGGCATAGAAAACCGTGCACTTTTTGTGGGTTATCTAATCATTGGGTTGTCAAGTAATGGAAGAGAAGAACTTTGTATGGGGAGATGATGGTCATGAGGAAGGAGACAAAGTATGAAGAAAGTTCCAAGTTTTTATGATAGGAAGAAAGATCTGAGATGATCTTGCTCGTACTGTAAGAAAGATGGCCATGAAAGAGAACATTGCTGGAAGATACACTCTAAACAAAATGTTAAGTAGTTCTAAGATTTGAAAAGGAATTGAAAGGGCAAGCAGGAAGTGGATCAAACAACACAGTAGAATCATGGACCTGAGTCCAAACATGAGACTCATATTTTAGCAGTGGGAATGATAATTGAAAGCTTCCTGCTTATGTATGTGAAAGTGAGCAAAGTAACTGATTTGAAGAAAAAAAGTGAGATTGTGGCAATAGGTAGATCTAACCATGCTATGCTTCAGGAGACAACAACACTGCGACATGAGATGTTGTCGTGCAAACCTAGTAAGAAGCGTAAACATATTGGTTTGTTTACATTAGCATACTTGTTTTATTATTGATATTGATGTGTTGTACATGGGTAATAGCGAAAGAAACAGAAACAGAAACAGAAAGATGTAAAAACATGCAGACAATTAACAATGTGTTCTCAATTGTGATGGTGGTTTTACAACTTATTTTGATGAGACAAGTGCACAGGACAAAATGGCTTGGTTATGTGGGATAAGTGGAGAAACATTGTCTTCACGTCAAAACCAAGTAAAGTCTTTTGGTGGTCCAAAAGATCTTAGTGGGGAGGAATGATCTAAAATTATCAAGGAATGATCTGAAGAATCCAAAAGATACTCAAAGTTTCAGAAAATGCTTGGAAATAAAAGTTGTCAAATGCATTTCATACTGGTTCCATTACGTAGATTTCATCATTTTGAATCCAACGCAACTTGAGCGGGCGAAAAATAATGTCGTATGACAAAATTAAAGCCAATCAAAGTTCAGGTCCAAGTAGGGAAAAAAGTCAAAGGTCAATAGGTCAAAGTTAAAGTCAATGCTCAAGGTTCCACAGGGCAATGGTCAACTCATGGTTCTAGTAGTCAAGATTTCAGGCTCATGGTTTCAGCTAACACGTGGCGTGTACAAGTTTTGATAAGTGTCGTCGCATGGTTGGTGGAATGTGGACCAATGGATTGGTTTTCTAAGGAGGCCATGTGGCCCTGATGCGTCGAACAAAATTTTATGGAATTCCCTCAGTGAGAGTCAAACCCCAAACCTTACCACTAAGCCATGGGATTCACTTGTTATGTATAGTGGAGATGTGATATTTAAAGATTATTGGCGCCTTGTTTGTGGGGAAGGGATATGGCGGGAGCCCGCCATATCCCCCAATATAGTTATCTACTTCGCGATTTTAACATACACCTCCATGCTATTGGAAAGGCCACGAGCCATAAAATTTAATGTAATATGTTGTATTATTGTATGGTACGGTGGCGGGTCTGTTGGCCTCGCCACCATATCCCTTTTAGAATGTTAATATTTTCCATATATGTAATATGACCTCCAACATATCACAAAACAAATCACACTCATTGTGGATTGAATCCCCAACTTGGGGCTTTATAACCTAGGCACTCAACTATTGAGCCACAAGTTGATTTGTTGAATATTTTACAGTGCCAATTCCTTTTGAGTTGCAACAGAGAGTGTTTTTAGCTTATTGTGGCCATTTGAAGACTTTTTTGAGTGCGAGAAGAGCCCAAACAGGGGTTTTAATGTCTTCTGAATGCACTGGTGGTATTATTTTGACGAGCTGGAGCTTAAATTTTGATGTACAAGAATTTTGAGCATTTTAATAAAAATACCTCCCTACTGAAAACTGGGTTCAGAGACATAGACTTGAAAATAGCCAAACTCCATTATCAACGTGTTGGTGCCATTTTTTCTTGTGTGATTTATTATGAATTTTTATTTGCTACAATTTCTTTTCAAATTACTTCTCTTTTAAATTGAGCTCTTTTTAATAATAATTTTAAATACATACCAACGCTTTAAAAAAATTAATAAACCATTCTCAATTTCAATCGGAATTCCAAATCATGAAAATTACTATTTTTCATACATTTACCTACTAAAATTAATTATTTAACATTTTTTTTCATTATACCCAAAATTCGTCATCGAATATATGGTATTCGAGATGGTCCTTTCTCTCCTCCCATAATAGAGTATAACTGGACAAATACCCTTTCGTATTGGCTCTGGTTTTAGTTAGAGAGAGGAAGGATTAAGACTTATAGGATAATTAAGACATCACTGTTATAAATATATACCATATACAAAAGGATAGAACAATAAAACAAAAACCACCTCAGAAAAATAATTTTATTAATTAAATTGGGATAGTCAACCGCTTATTTGGTTACATATTTCCCTATTTTTATCGATAAAAAAATCACAAAGTACAAAACAAATATGAGAATAAAAATACTAGGATTTGAGATAGCTTTCACTAATCTACTAGATTTTTTTATTTAAGAAGGAATTGTTAATATATATATATATATATATATATAAAGTGCATACCCGATGTGTCCACTAGCCCACTGTTAAACTATTTCTTTATATATAAAAAGTGCAAACCATTAACAATCTCAAATAATGCCTAGGTATAAATAATTTTGGACATACTTTCTGTAATAGCAGTAGGTATTGAGCCTCCCTTGCTTTTAAATTTTTACTAAATTTATCTTAAATGCAGATTTTTAAAATATCTCAAAATTCAATAATATAACATTGCTTTTAAATTTTTAAATTTTTATTGAACTTATCTTAAATAAATATTCTTAAAATATCCCAAAATTAAATTTTTATTGAACTTATCTTAAATACATATTCTTAAAATATCTTAAAATTGAATGATACAATAACTTAGTCAAATAATGGACTATCTTGTTATTCATCATATTTCTTGATATTTTAGGAATCTATAATTCGGATAAGATATATTTAAATTTATCAATCAACTTGATAAGTAATTTAAGAATTCTTTTTTATTTTGCCAAATAATTTAAGAAGTCAATTTTATTTTACTTGTAACTTTTATTGAAGTTAATGGAGAAATGTATTTTAGGAGAGAGTAAGTTCATTAGTTACGTGTGAGACTTAGATTAGGAATATGTTCCTATTTTTTAGGTGGTTGTTCTAACCTTCCTATTTGCTTGTAAACTATTTATTCATGGAGATTAATAATGAATGTGTAGAGCGTTCTGCCGTAGGCAGTCTCAAGGTGAAGCCTTCACCTGAGGGTTGCTCAGGTCGATGAATAAAGTCTTTGTCTTCCATTTTTAACATGGTATCAGAGCACCCATTTTTTTTGAAATTTCTCTTTGGATCTGGAGATAGATATGTCTTTTAATTGTTGGAGGTCGATTTTTTTATTTCTTGAGGGAGACCTGTCAAGATGAATAACCAGATGCAAAGGCATATTTGAACGAGAGCAATAAGCTCGACGGATCCAATTACTCTAATTGGAAATTTAAGTTGCATAGTGGCAAAACGCATGGACAATTGCAAGTTGTGATGAGTTGAAGCCAACCCTAGCTACAGGTGGAACAATAGCAACAATCCAGGACTGGGAAAAGAGGATCAACAAAGAAAAAGTGTTGTTAAAATTGTCAGTGAAAGGCTGTATTATCCCTCACATCTGTGAATGTAAATCAGCGAACAACATATGGAAAACCCTCAAGGACCTGTATGAGATCAAAAACACAAATCTCTTGTTGTTTTTGAAAAACAACATTCTCTCCATTAAAATGGAGGAGAATGAATTAGTGATTGCATTTATCTCTTGAATCAAGGAGCTCAGAGATAAGTTGGGCGACATAGGAGAGACATTGTCAAAAATTGATCTGGTCACAATTACCATGAATGGTATGACTGATGACTATCAGATGTTTATCACAAGCCTGAATGCGAGAGAGAAGCCCCCAATTTCGAAGAATTGACAGGAATCCTGATGCAAGAGGAAGAGAGGTGGATGACTCTGAAACCCTAGAGTTCAAATCTTGCTCTAATGGCAAAGAAGAAGCCCTTAAGAGGGAAGACAAATGCAGGATAGAAAGGAAAAAGTACACCACAAAGAAAACCAACTCAATGTATGTCCTCATACAAAGGTGATTCAGGACCCAAATGTTTTCATTGTGGTAGAGTTGGTCACATAGCTAAAAATTTCCAGAAGAAGAAGTTTGATGAAGGTCGCTATAAACATAAGAAGCATGTAGGACACTTTGTTGAAGAAGATCAGAGTCAAAATCTCAGATTGTTTGTATCTGATTCTGTGTTCTCTGCTGAGGATGATGAAGCAGAAAATTAGTTTGTGGACTCATGAACTTCCACTCACACGACAGGTAACAAACATTGGTTTGAGAATTTTAAAGAAACCAGCAATGGTGCAAATATCTACCTTGGTGATGATAGAGGGTACCAAATCAAAGGGTATGGTAATTTTCCTATCGTTTTACCTGATGGAAATATTAGACATATTCAAAATGCAATGTATGTACTCAGAATAAAAAAGAATATGATCTATGTTTCTATGATAACAAATAATAATGTCAAGGTAGATTTTTTAAAGTCTTATTGTGTTATTAAATATCTGCTGGATCGTATGAAGTCAATTGCATCAGTTGCTCGAGTGGGAGGATTGTATATGCTGAATGTAAGAAGCGCACCACACCAAGCCTTGACCTCATCAATTATGATTGTAGAAGACTTATAGCATCAAAGATTTTGGCATATCAACTTCAATAACCTGCTACTACTTCAGAAACGAGGTATGGTCAACGGTCTTCCTGTTTTAAAGAATGTTCATGTTGATTGTGGAGCATGTACTCTTGGGAAGATGAATAGAGATGAGTTTCCTACAAATGTAGATATAAAGAAGAAAGATATATTGTAGCTTGTGCACATTGATTTGTGTGGGTTGATGCAAACAAGGTCATTAGGAGGTGCCTACTATTTCTTATTATTTGTTGATGATTGCACAAGATTTACTTGGGTATATTTTCTCAGAAAGAAGAGTCATACTTTTAAATATTTTAAAGAGTTCAGAAGCATGATTGAAAAACATACAAGAAAATTCATCAAAATTCTTCTCTCGGGTCAAGGGGGAGAATATAAGAACAATGTTTTCATCAAATATTGCAAGGACCATGGGATAGTTCAGTAGTTCATAGTACCCCACACTCCTCAACAGAACAAGGTTGCAAAGAGGAAGAATAGAACCCTTGTGGAGTGTCCTCGAAGCATGTTAAAAGGTAAGAACTTGTCTAATGGCTTTTGGGTAGAAGCAATAAATACTGCAGTATATTTGAAGAATAGGAGTACAACAAAAAGCCTTGATTTTAAAACTCCATTTGAAGCTTTATTAGGTTTTAAGTCCGCAGTTAATAAATTTAAGAGTTTTTTGGCTCCAAAGCTTTTGCTCATGTTCCAAAAGAGGATAGGAAGAAACTAGATTCAAAGGCCATTAAATGCATTTTTATTAGGTACTGCACAGAGTTTAAAGCTTATAAATGGTTTAATCCCTTTACTCATAAAGTGTTTGCAAGTAGAGATGTGGTATTCCACGAGCAAGTTGATGATGGAAACCATGAAAGAAGAAACGAAGATTGGCACATACCTTTGCTGGCAGAAGATGGAAGTGATGATAGGGACAACCATGAGCCACAGTAGCATAAAAAGAAAGATGTGGATGGTACAGATGCAGGTAGCTAGCTAAGTCTACCAAGGGATGATCATAATAGATTTGAAGCGAGTCCACCATGCAGAAGATCAAGTAAGAAAATTCAATTGCCAACAAGATATAGGGATCATGCTCTTATAACTAGTATGTTAAATGTTGTTGAACCCTCTAATTATAAAGAAGCAAGTCAATACAGTGAATGGAGGGAAACCCATGAAGAGGAATATGAGTCAATACTTAAAAACAAAACCTGGGATCTTGTTGAAGTACCTGAAGGTAAACAAACCATAGGTTGCAAATGGTTATACAAGCATAAATTTAAATCAGATGGGAGCATAGACAAATATAAAGCTAGGCTGGTTGCAAAGGGGTACTTGCAGAAAGAAGGCATAAACTATGAGGAAACCTTCGCCCCTGTAGCTAAATTAAACACATTCAGAATGTTAATTGCTTTAGCTACCAAACATCATTGGATGATACACCAGCTAGATGTGAGATCTGCATTCTTAAATGAGGAATTAAAAGAAGATATGCAACCTAAAGGGTTTGTTAAACAGGTGGGGGGGAATTTACTCTGTAGATTGAAGAAAGCGTTGTATGGACTAAAACAGGCACCCAAGTTGGGATATGATAAGATTAATTTATTTTTTCTACAACATAGTTATAAAAGAAGTAAGAATGACCCTAATCTGTATACTCTGTTTGATGAAAATGGGTAATTTTTTTTATTTCTTTATATGTAGATGATCTTATTATTACAAGAAATGTTGATGAACTCATTAAAGAAATCAAAGAGCGGATGTCACAGGTTTTTGAGATAAAAGACCTCAAAGAGTTACACTATTGTTTGGGTCTTGAAGTTTGGAGGGATTCTGGCCAAAATTTTTTGTCTTAGGGAAAGTATGTCAGGAGTTTATTGAAAATGTTCAGAATGGATCAGTGCAAAGCAACATTAGTGCCTTTATAGCAGAATACCAAATTCTAGAATAATGATGGTTCTAAGGAGGTTGATACAACACTATATCGACAGTTGGTTGGGACTCTAATTTACTTGACTACAACTAGGCCGGATTTGGCTTTTGCAATCAATGTATTGAGCTAATTCATGTCAAAGCCTCTTGAGAATCATTGGGTTGCAGCGAAAGACGTCTTAAGGTATCTTCAAGGAACCTTAGACTTTGGTATTAAATAAACTGATTCATTTGATGTTAGATTGACAAGTTTCTCAAACTCAGATTGGGTCGGAAATCTAGATGACCTACGATCCATAACAGGCTATGCATTCAGCGTTGGATGCAAGGTCATTGCATGGAGCAACAAGAAGCAGAACATTGTATCCTTGTCTTCAGCACAAGCAGCGTATCAAGCAATGTGTGCAACAACATGTGAGGAAGTTTGGTAGACTCCTCTAGGATGATGAAGAAGAACAATAAGACACAACTATTATCAGATGTGATAACCAAAGCTCAATCAAACTTGCAAATAATCCAATGTTTCATAAAAAGACAAAGCATATTGATGCAAAGTTTCATTTTGTTAGGGAGAAGGTTCAATTAGAGGAAATCCATATTGAATATTCTAATACTTGTGACAATGTTGTAGATATTTTTACTAAGCCTCTTGGAAAAACAATTTGAGCTATTTAGGGAGATGTTAGGAGTGCAAGTGGATTCTTTCTCCATTAAGGGGAAGTGTTAAAGTTAATGGAGAAATGTATTCTAGGAGAGAGTCAGTTCATTAGTTAAGTGTGAGACTTAGATTAGAAATTTGTTCCTATTTTATAGGTGGTTGTTCTAACTTCATTATTTGCTTGTAAACTATTTATTCATGGAGATTGATGATGAATGCATACCAAAGCGGCTGGCGAGAGTTTGATGAATAAAATCTCTATCTTCCATTTTTAACAACTTTTTTATGTGATTGTTACATAATTTTTATTAGGTATTAAATATATTTAAAAAAGTATACACAATTTCTAGAGGGTATTTAAATTTTTCTTATGATAGAAATAGATTCACTATCTCTAGTTTTTAGACACCCAAAATCCAAAAACAACCAGAATTTCTATTGTTTTCTGGCCAACGCTGTTTGAGTTTAGACTACACGTTTTTAAAAACCAAAAAGAATCAGGGGACCGTCAAATGACAGGCTGCATGAGCCACTCAGGCCTGTGGAGGAAACAGGTCGCTGGCGGCCAAAATTCAAAATTCTGTACAAGATCCAACGAAACACAGTTCCCTAAAAAAAATGATAACACGAATACTGAACTCTCGTACTAACTGATGGGCTGTTGCACAAGGACTGTGATGGGGGACAAGGCACGTAACACGTTTATATGGATTCTGACGAGAAGAAGAGTTGACATGAGCAAGAAGAGAAGCGAGATTGACCGACTGCTGAAATTCTGCAGATTCTTCTTCGATGTGAGTGCGTTGGGAGTCTGCAATATTTGTCTCGAGCAAGACTGCATGAGTAGCCCCCTCAGTGGTCCTCCGGTATTGCCCAGGCTGTCGCTGTCGTTGATAGTAGCAGTCGCTTTCTCATCAGCTCAGGTATTCTGTTCTGCCATGGAAAGAACATGGAAATCTAATGTGTATCCAGGGTGATGAACCTCTGGGTAGGAATAAATTGTCAGACTATTATTACCAATTAAATTTGGCAAAAGTGTATTCCCAATATAGCACCCGTGATTACTTGCAGAGGTAAAAGGCTGCCACGAATCTTGGATCTGGAAATTTATTGTTTTCATGGTGTTCATTCAGATTCGTAGTAATTTTCAGATTCGCACTGCCATATGGAAGTACATCAATCCCGCGTAGTCATCAGAATATGCCAATGATGCGGCGCATGAAACGATGAAGAAATTTTTTAAAACATCAAAAATAGGTGATAGGCTTGCAAAATCAGAAACTTGGGCTACACCGAATCAAATCTTTGGGTGACGGCCAACAAAAACTTATAACTTCACAAGTTTTCGGCCAGTTGAATCTATTTATTTATGCATTAGAATCTTAAATTTATTTATAAATTAGAAACTAATTAATATATATTATATATATAAAATATAGAAATGGTTTAATTCAAAATTTCAAATTCCAAAAATTAAAAGTTAACATTACATTTACCATATATTTAGATAGTGTTAAACCTTATATTTAGATAGATAGTACATTGACGTTACATTGTAGCTTGTTCCGCATGGAATAGTTTTAAATAATTATAATAGTAAAATCAAATATTTTAAAATTAACAATGTAATTTATATTAACTAATAAATTAAAAAAATTAATAAAATTTTGTAATCAAGAATATAGATATATCACCAAATCACCCTACCATAAATATTATTATCATTTCTATCAATTTGATGTATATATATTAAATTAATTCTATATCGTTTCACATACATCTATACACTTTTATCTTTATCTTCTACATACATATACACATTTTGATATACATAACCTGTCTTCACTAATTCCAGTTTCGCATTGCCATATAATTTAAGAATCCACCTAGTAGGAAAAATTGCAGATATCATGATAGGAAAAATTACCATGCAGAAGTATGTAGATCCAGGCAGTCCGATTGTCAAGACACATATAAATGGGATAGAAATTCTGAACACTTTGATTGACTTAGGGGCTCCTATCAACATTATGAGTATATAGACTATGGAACAGCTTAAACTTCCTAATCTTTTTTTTACACCCACCTTACTGCAACTTGCAGATAGATCAATAATCAAACCAGATGGTGTACTAGAAGATATTTCAGTCTCCTTAGATTCTTGGGAGTATCCAGTAATTTAGGAGATATTTCAGTCTCCTTAGATTCTTGGGAGTATCCTTTGACTTCCAAGAGTAATTTAGGAGGACATCCACTCATCTTAGGAAGACCTTGGCTAGCCACAACTGATGCTTTCATTAGTTGTAGATATGGAGATATGTACATTTCTGATGGTAGTTCAACAAAGAAATTCAATTTGTATCCTCCAACAAAGGCAGTTACAGAAGTAGGAGACAATGAATGGGTTGACGATGAAGATATTATACCACTTGTTTTTACTGTCTCTGAAATTAGTGAAAATAGTCAAATTTTGAACACACGAGAAAATTTTGAAACATTTTCAGAATATGACCACACACAATTTCAGTCAGATTCTGATATTGAGTATCTATCATCAAGACAAATGTCTCTTTACTCTATGGAAGAGTTTGGTAGCTCTACCATTGAGATTTTTCTAGGAAAAACATTGAATAACAACAAAAATTTAGAAAATTCACAACAGGAAGAGCTAACCAAAATCTTGCAAAAACATTCTACTGCATTTTCATGGGAGTATACTGATATGAAAGGTATTGACCTTAAGACTTGCATCCATCATATCTATATCGAGGAAAACAGTGGACCAATCAGACAACCTCAAAGAAGGATGAATCCAAATCTTAGGGAGATAGTGAAAGAAGAGCTCCAAAAACTACTCAATGTAAATTTCATTTACGCAATTTCAGATAGCCGATGGGTTTCTCCTTTGGTTACAGTACCCAAAAATAATGGTAAATGGAGGGTATGCATTGATTAAAACAATTTTGAAGGATCACTTTCCCTTGCCCTTTATCGATCAAGTATTAGATACATTAGCAGGCAAAAAATATTTTTCATTTCTGGATGGTTTTAGTGGTTATAATCAAATTCAGGTAGCACCTGAAGACCAGGATAAGACCACATTTACCTGTCCATGGGGAACTTTTTCTTATCGAGTGCTTCCTTTTGGATTATGTAATGCACCAACAACATTCCAAAGAGCAGTACTACGATTTTTTTCTGATCTAATCCATGATTTTGTAGAGTTTTATATGGATGATTTTATAGTTTATGGTGATTCGTTTGAAGAGGCATTAGAAAATTTGGAAAAATTCCTTATAAGATGTAAAGAAACAAACCTTTCACTAAGCCATGAAAAATGCTTTATGATTTCTACTGAAGGTATTGTTTTAGGACATCATATTTCAGGGGATGGAATTAAAGTTGAAAGATCAAAAGTTGAAGTCATCTCCAAGTTACCTATTCCAAATTGTCAAAAAGATGTTAGAAGTTTTTTGGGATTTAATGGATATTATAGAAGATTTATAGAAAACTTCACCAAAATAGCATCTCCACTCTTCAAACTACTTTCAAAAGACTGTGAATTCAAATGGGATCTTGATTGCCAATTAGCATTTGAAACTTTGAAAACAAGAATATCTGAAGCACCTATCTTGAGAAGACCAAATTGGAAACTTCCTTTCCATATTTCTATAGATGCTTCACATACAGCGCTAGGGGCTATATTGGGACAAAAAGATTTAATTCCTTATGCCATTTACTATACCAGTGAAAATTTAATTCCTACTGAGTTGAACTATATTGTGACTGAAAAAGAGTTCTTATTTGTTGATCATGCAATCAGTAAGTTTAGACATTATATAATAGGCTATGAAACTTTTATTCATACTGATCATTCTGTAATTAGATATCTAATGAACAAACCCATTACTAATGGCAGAGTTACAAGGTGGCTCTTATTTTTACAGGAATTCAATATTACTGTGTTAGATAGACCAGGGAAGCAAAACACAGTAGCTGATTTCTTGTCTAGGATTCAGAATACTAAAGAAGATTCTCCTGTAGAGGACAAGTTTCCTGATGAATATTTATTTGTAGTAACTACTAAGACTCCTTGGTATGTAGATATAGCTAACTATTTGGTTACAAGGAAACTACCTCCACATTTATTTCTTGGTGAAAGAAGAAAGATTATTCAGGAGAGTTCAAAATATTCATGGATTTCTAACGAATTGTTTAAAATAGGGCCAGATTTTGTGATCAGAAGATGTGTTAGGGAAGATGAGATGCCTGGCATTCTCAAAGCATGTCATGATGAACCTTGTGGCAGACACTTTGTTGACAAAATGACAGCCTATAAAATCCTCTCTTTAGGATATTATTGGCCATCCCTCTTCAAAGATGCAAAACAATATGTCAGAAGATGTGACAACTGCCAAAGAGTAGGGAAACCTACCCTCTCAAATGAAATTCCATTACAACCACAGGTACTCATCGAACCCTTTGAAAAATGGGCTTTAGATTTCATTGGACCTATTAACCCACCATTTAAACAAAGAAAGTATATATTGGTATGTACTGATTATGTCACTAAATGGGTAGAAGCTAAAGCATTATTTTTTTCTACTGAGCATTCAGTTGTTAGTTTTCTTTATGAGGATATTTTTACTCGCTTTGGTGTTCCAAGAGAAATTGTGACAGATCAGGGAGGTCAATTCACATCCAAACTGGTGGAGAAGCTGATGGAAGAGTACAAGGTCAAGCACAAAAAGTCTACTCCTTACCATCCACAAGAAAATGGTCAGGTAGAGTCTACAAACAAAGTTCTTGAAGGCATCATTACCAAGACTGTTCATCTACACAGAAGAGATTGGGCAGAAAGGCTTCTTGAAGCCTTATGGGCCTCCAGAACTACATGGAGGAATACAATAGGACATTCTCCCTATAAACTTGTTTATGGGAAAGAAGTTATGCTCCCCATTGAGTTCCAAGTTAGAACCTTCAGGATGGAAGCTCAATTAGAAGCCCAAAAGCATAGAATGGAGTAGTTGAATGAGCTAGATGATATTAGACAAGAAGAAATTCTAAGAACTTATCTAGTTCAATACCAAAGAGCTAAGTGGCATGACAAATACATCAAGGAGAAAAAATTTCAAGAAGGAGATTGGGCATTGCTATTTGATTCCAAGTTTAAAGATTTCAAAGGTAAATTTCAAACTCACTGGCTTGGGCCATATGAGGTTGACAAAATCTTTAGCAATGGAGCAGTAAGAATCAAAACCATTGATGAACATCAAACTCCTCTTATTGTGAATGGCCACAGATTAAAGATCTATCATAAGCCACTCTCAAAGGAGGAATTTGTCAAAATCTTTCAAGATAAATCTGCAATAAGACTGGTGAAGAAGAATCCTTCTTCTCCACCAGCCTAGTCATTGTTCTTTTCTATTTTATATGAAAAAAAAATGTATAAGCCTGAAAACAAATCACTGATTGGCAGTCTTATACAGAAAATACAAGGCGAAAATCAGAAACTTCTAACACACTATATTTTCCAAAAAAAATCTTTCCTCATTTTATTCATAGTTTCATGTCATTTCGCTTCACTCCATTTCATTTCATTTCATTTCATCATCTCATTCCATCAATAAAATTCCTTTCATGACCAGTTTTCATATATAATTCACTCAGTCATCATTCATTTCCATCCATCTCCATTCAGTCATATGTTCACTGTGTCAGTTTCTGCGGCTGAATTCAATTTCTACAGCTAGAAACTGATTACGCAGCTAGTTGATTGATTCCGCAGCTAACACTCTATTATTCAGCACTGACAGTCAGATGTTAGCCAAATAATGATGAGAACCAAGTGCAGGTATGACAAAGGAAAATATTTTGAAGATATAAAGCACCTAAAGCACTAACAGGAAGTAGCTAATCAAAGGTTAATGGATGGAAGTGGCAAAAATTCCAAGGTATAAGCAAGATTTATTTCAAATAGCATTTTAAAAAGCACATTATATATAGTTATGAAACCACGGCTCCATTATATGTAATGATTAGCATTGATAGCTTCCATAACCGCTCCATGACCTTTATATGATTCCTCCACGAACCTTGCATTAATTTTTAACAGCCTCATGATCCACCTCTGAATTTAACTCTTGTTTATTTGTACATTGGCATTCCACCCGTTGAACTGGGTAATTATGAGGATGTAATCTATTTGATCATGGATCTGTCCCGCCACACAAATCCACAAACATTTTGAGAATGTGCTCACGCCTATTCCGTAACCGTCTATCTCAAAAGTCAAGTTCACTCTATTCCCATACTATCCCATTGAAGTTGCGTTGTCATTTCTGGCTGTTTACACTCCCGTGAACTCATTCTCATTACCTGTTCTCTGCTCTTTCATTTACGACTACTGGTTTTCTCCATAAACCTTCTCCATTCCCCACTAACATAGTCATTTCACCTCCGTCAATCCATTACTCACCCAAACGTATTTTAAGGCAGGAGGAAGGAATGGGTCTTTTGCTAAGAGCAGAACCGGAAGGGCCCAAATTCATGGAGGGGTATCCACAATTGAAAAGCATACTAAGGAAGGAATGGTGGCTATAGTTCATCCAGAAATTTAGAGGCTACAATAAAGATGTTACGAAGACATTTGCGAGGTATTTTAATGGCGTGGAAGTTGAGATTGGAGATCTTAAATTTTCAGTTACAGAGGCATCTATTGCTGCAGCTACGGAACTCCCACAGGAGGGGGAACAGTGGTTCAAAAACAAAAGCTTTGATGAGAGGGCCTAGAGGGTTATCCTACACAATCCAGGTAAGGATAGAACCATTTTCAAACGTGGAATCCCTGTCTCTGATTTAGAAGAAAAGTGGGCTAGTCTATTGTTGATAATCTAGAAGTTTATTACATGTGAAGGACGGTTCGGGTCCATGTATATGTAACACACCCGGTTGTTAATGAATTTTCTATAAAATCAAACCATCAATTTGCCTTACTTTTTATTGAATAGTCTAAAAAAGATGTCCATAACTGTACAAAATAATTTGGAGGACATAGAACCCCACCTATACCATCACAGCCTTGTAAAATTTTGATTGAAAAATAGTTGAAGGAAAAGAAGGACACCTAGGAACAGTTTTTGGCTAGAAACTTCTTTCAAGATCCACCTGAAACACCCAAGAGTAGCTCAGCAAGGAAAAGTAGGAGAAGGAAAACAAGTGTGAGAATTCAGGACACTCCTACTAACATAACTAAAGAAACTAATAAGCAAGAGAAGTTGTATGAAAGTAGGAAGGAAAGAACTGAGGTTAGGAAGCAAAGAAAATCAAAAGGGAAAAGAAATATTGAAGCTGTCTATCAAACCCCAGAACCTTCCTCAGAAGAGGACCACCAAATACTCTATGAAAGACTAGTTTACCTTCAGGAACAATCAGTTGCAGCAAAGAGGAAAGGGAAAGAAAAACAAAGTGTGGAGAAAGAAGACACTAGCTCACAAAATCTAAGGAGGAGCTCCAGACTTAAGGGAAAACTGAGGAAAGTACAAACTAAAGGGCCCAACTTCATTGATTTAGGAGGGGAAACACCGGAACAACCTCCAACAATCCCTCCTAGCCGTGGCCCACACCATACTCCTATTCCTCAACCAGATTTTGAGATCAGTCCTTCTTAGCCAAATTTTGAGATCAGTCCTTCTCAACCAGATTTTGGGGACAATCGAAGGAAGACTACACCTGAGATAGATCCAACCCAGCAAGAAATGTATGATTATATTGAGACGTTGGAGAAAACTACCACAGATCAAGGCACTTCATCTGCCCAACCTAATACAGCCCGGGAAGCTCTAATCCAATCACTAAAACATGAAGTTTTTGTATTGGAGGTCCTAAATAGACACATCAAAAGAGAAAATGAAACATTGAAAGAACAGAGTAGGTTGGATATGATTATCCACAACAACACCATGTTGCATGTCGGGCTATGGCAAAAGAAGAATAGAAAATTGAAGAAAAAGAGCAGAAGGTTGAGCAGAGCTCTCATCAACCTCAAATTCAAGTGCCTAATGAGGAAGCCTAGGATGACAGTGGTCCCAAGAAAGAAGAAAAGAAGGCTGGATGTGTTGGAAAAGGTCTCAGAACACATGAACTAAGGGAGGATGATCACAATTTTGGTTGCATGAGGACATGCAACACCTTCACAGTGGGGGTATGTTGAGCCCTGAAACTACATCTCTTCTACACACTTTTCTATACTTTTTCCCCTCACCAGTGCCTTACAAGCTATCAAAAATCATTACATATTGATTCTGAGAGTACATTTAAGTGTTTTTCTAACTATGTTTTTGTGTTTATTATTTGACTTAGGTTTTGCTCATCAGCTGCGGAATGCAGCCACTTTCCACAGCTGACTCGACTTTCCGCAACTGTTTTTGTTGATCTCTATATTACAGGTGTCATCAAGAAAAACGAGGCACGTGGGCAGGTCAGAAATGATCTGGACATGGACCAGGTCCTATTGGTTTAGCCAGATTCGTAAAGGAAAGCCTTGGTCAAATGGTGGTCAAACAAAGGAGTTCTACGACCAACAGGTCTCTGTTTCAACACGTAAAGGGTCCGAGACCATTCCTAGATCTGTGGACACATTTTGACAGTTGTAGACTACCCCCACGATGCAAATCCAACAACCACCTTTTGGTAGATTGAATGATCTTGGCAACCATCATGCTAAGCTCACGGATCCTGTCTTTTTATGTGTCTTCTGCTGAAGTAGTTTCATAGGAAAACTATTATGTAGTTTCCCTTATAAATAACACATTTGCAAATGCATGTGGAGTTTGTTTTTGTTGATGTAATCTTGCTATTAAGTTTATGAACTGTGCCATGACATTGGTCTTGCTGTTGTAACTAGAGCTTCCTCTGTTTTGCAATACAATAAAACTTTGTTTTATATGACTACATGAGCATAATCTTGATTTGACAACATGTTAACCAAGGTTGTGCAGAGGGCCCCTGTTGGCTAAGGTTTCATTATTTTAATTCTATAAAGTTTTCATGTGCTGTTGTTTTATTTTCATTGTAAATATTTCATAGTCTGTGCACTTGCGTATATTTCACATTTTAGTTGAAGTGTTAATGTTTCATTCATGTACATGATTTTCCAAACGTTGTATATTTGTGCTAACACTAATCAGTGTGTTTCTGGTTAGGATAGGCCCAGGCATTTTCATACAATTTTTGCAGTAAATATTGACATGAGATTGTCCTCTCTGCTGACTTTGTTTTTCTTAGCTTTCAATTTCAGTTATGCTTTGATTTCAGTCTTATTCATTTGTTGTTGATAGTTAGTTTAAATATCAAATTCTTCATGTCATTTAACATTATCTCTAGAGCCATGACTTAACCTCGAAAAGCTACTTGGCGAGCTATTTGATTTTGAGTGAAGTGATTTGATTCTTCATGTTATTGACGCTATCTATAGAGCCATGGCTTAACCCGGAAAAGCTACTTGGCGAGCTATCAGACTATAAGTGAAGAGACTTGATTTTATTTTTATTTTGCAAGTAGATGATTTAGATATCAATTCCTCATGTTATTGACGTTATCTCCAGAGCCATGGCTTAACCTCGAAAAGCTACTTGGCGAGCTATCAGACTATAAATGAAGCGAATTGGTTTTACTTTTATTAGTTTGCAGTTTCTGATTTGTTTGAGTGCAATAGCTTAACTTTTATTTTTGTACTTAGATGAGCAGCAAAGATAGATATTTCATGATCAGTAGTTCATCATTTGTTTAATTCAAGTAGCTGCACATTTACATTCTTGTTTAGATGCGCATTTACATTCTTTTTCAAAGTATTAATTTCATCACTAGACTGTTTTGAGATCTTTTGAAGTGTTAAGTTCTGGAAGTCATCATAAAGGACATAATTGCCTTAAAATATATACCCAAACTTGCCTTCTAAAGTATTCTTAAAACTTAGGAATAGGATTTCCATTTGCATTAGGAGGCAAACCAAGATAAAAATCCCCAAAACAAGATAAAATTGAAAACAATAAAAAGTAAGAAAGAGGTTGCCTTGCACATATAGTGCGCCACACTTCATCAGTTTACGACTCCCGGATTGATAATTAATGTAGCAATTTAGGACATACTAAATTGACTAAACAGTACCTAGATCTTGTTAATCCATAATCAGATCATACAATGAAAAGTCATTTCAGGTCTCATGATCCTGATCCATCATTGTATTCATCGGTGCATAATTATTTCAAGTCAATGTGACAATTATGGCCCTTACAATGCAAATATACTTCAGATTGAAGTATTCATAAAAAACCCTTTCACTTGCCCACTTAGCACTTTGATATTCACCTCTTTATATAGTTTAGCCCTTATCCAATACCATGCATCAAAACTACACAAGTGTTAGTGGTAAACTTTGACGAGATCAACATCCACTGTCACGTTCATTACTATGGGCCAATACGATGGTAAGGACCCTTGGCATTTAGAATACCATGGTGCAAAAATCATACGTTGCTTTTCTTCACTAAAATTACATGCATACGTGACATTGATTAACAAAACTTGTGTATAGTTATTGAACTTACAACTTTATCATTCCTCTGAACTGATTCCTCTGAACTACCATGCATTCTGGTATTCAATGGTATTCATTTTGTCACCGCTCAATTGACCTGTGAATTCTTTTACAAGTGAGTTGCCATCAAGGACAACACATGCATCATAATGTTAAAAATCTCCCCCTTTGGACATGATGAAAACCACTTTTGGTGTTTGGTCACAACAACCTGTAAATAACATCAACCTACTCTCCAAACACAAAGCTACTCTCCCCCTTTGACAACAAGAGCAAAGGGTTGAGCAATGTTAAATGAATACTTCCATATCTGAACTGCTGAATATGAATACTGACTATGATCCCCCTAAGAACATGTTGAATTCTCTAACAGATGTAAAATGAAGTGCATGACTCTATGACGCAACTGAATATGACCTCCTATCACCAAGGACCCATACCTACATCAATCACCCAACCAAGTGGGATAACATATTTGACATGATCTCAAAAGTCCATACATGACTAAATATGACAATTATTACATCGTATGTCTTTACATGACCTTTACATCAACTTATATACATGATATTTATACCAAACACCAAAATATCTTAAAAGTAGCATAATTCAACAACCAGAATGCCAACAATGTATTATATTCTGCAAAGCTGATGCTCCACCTGAAACTATGCTACCTGTTCATTTTCAACAACTCATTCATCAAAGCATATTTATGAATAAGATAAATATCACTGAGAAAAATATAACTCAATACCTTATCAACAAACTATACCTATCAACACCAGACCAAGAAAAACCAAATCATAGATGTCAGAAGCATGTTAGAGGTTGATCATGAGTATGTCCCATTGTTTTTCTATCAGAGAAAATCATACACAACTTTCTGCAAAGAAACTCACATATATACGCGACTATACTTCATGAAACTCGCGTATAGCCAACAACCTTATGAATTTTCACCTCTAGACTTAGCAGACTAATTTAACAACAAAATGAGATAGAGACAACTCCCAGTTTATGTTTGAGATATTTGAATGCTTTTCTAGGAATAGGTTTAGTAAATATATTAGCAACTTGTTATTTGGAGGGAACATATCCCATTTTAACATTTTCCTCAAGCACTTTTTATCATAGAAAGTGATACTTGATAGGAATATGCTTGGTCTTGGAGTGCATAACATGATTTTTTGAAATACTAATAGCACTTGTATTATCACATAGGATGGAGATGGGTGGAGAATATTTGATTTGCATATCCTGTAATGTTTGCATCATTCAGAGAAGTTGTGTGCAACAAGATGAAACAACTACATATTCTGCTTTTGCTCTAGATAAGGCAATGGACCTTTGTTTCTTGTTGAACCAAGATACCAATCAGAACCCCATGTAAAATGAACATCCACTAGTACTTTTCCAATCATCAAATTTCCAATCCAATCCACATCTGTGTATGCATGAAGGGTAAGATCTGCATCTTTAGGATACCATAGACCAAAATCTTGGGTTCCTTGGAGATATTTGAATATTCTCTTTACTGCTTAAAGATGTGATTACTTTGGATTGGCTTGGAAACATCCAACAATCCCAAATGCATGCATGATATCTGGTTTGGTACCTATTAGATATAGTAGACTACCAATCATAGACCTGTACTCTAGTTGGTTTAGAACAGGAGAATCATCATCAGAATTGAGACTACATCCTATCATCATGGGAGTACATAGGTTTGCATTCTTCCATCCCATACTTCTTCAGATTTTTTTTGAGATATTTTGTTTGTGAGAGAAAGATGCTATCTTTTTCTTGTTGTACTTGTATACCAAGAAAATAGGTTAGTTCCCCAAGTAAAGACATTTCAAATTCGTGTTGCATAACAGAAGCAAAGTTTTGACTCATAGATTCTTCATTACTACAAAAAAATAATATCATCAACATAAACAACAAAAATTATCAGTTTATCACCCTCAATATTTGTGTACGATTTGTTGTCTCCAAATCCTTTTGTGAAACCTTGTTGTTGAAGATATTTGTCAAGACGATAATAACATGCCCGTGGAGCTTGCTTTCACCGATATAAAGCCTTTTTGAGTTTTCATACAAGGTTTTCATCATTCCCCAAAATGAATTCTTCTGGTTGTTCAATATATACTTCTTCTTCTATATATCCTTTAAGGAAACCAAATTTTACATCCATTTGATAAACTTTGAAATTTTGAAAACTTGAAAATGTAAGAAAAATTCTTATGGCTTCAAGTCTGGCTACTGGTGCAAATGTTTCTTCAAAGTCTATACCTTCTTGTTGATCATAACCTTTACAAACAAGTCTAGCTTTGTTTCTAATGACCTCTCCATTTTCATTCAACTTGTTTTTGAATATCCATTTTGTCCCAATAACATTTTTATCATGAGGTCTTGGAACCAATTCCCAAGTATCATTCTTTTCAGTTTTATCAATCTCTTCATTCATGGCCTTAACCCAACATTCATCTTTACTATCTTGATTTACATTTTGTGTTTCAATGGTGGATAATAAATCTAGATAACTAGAAGATCCTACAAGGGTTCTTCTTATTTGTACCCGAGATTCCTTTTCTCCTAGAATTTGAGTTTCTAGATGATTCTTTTGAACATACTTGGATGGAACCTTTTCTTTGTCTGATGTATCTTATTTTGTTGCTTCATTAGTTTCTTCTTCTATATCATTGCCACTTGATGTGGGAAAGCATTCATCATCATCATCCTCTTTCGCTGATGTTACCTTTTTGGGCCCTATGCATCCTTCACCAATTATAACATCAATGCACTCAAAATTTTTCCAAAGTATCTTATTATAACATGTGTATCCTTTGTTTCTAGATGAGTAACAAAGAAGTATTCCTTCATCTTCTCTAGCTTCGAACTTACCAAGTTTTTCATCATTATTTTTTATGAAATATTTGCTTCCAAAAACTCTAAAATGTTGTACAATGGGAGGCTTACGATACAAAAGTTCATATGGAGTTTTATCACTATTCACATGAACATGAGCCTTGTTCGGAATATTTACTATAGTATATGCCGCTTCACCCTGTTAGTGTCTGTATATGCATACTTCCATCAGAGATCAAATCTGCTCTTTGAATTTTCTTTTTAGATGTCTCATACTGAATTTGAAAAATGACAAAGAACTTTAGAAAGTGGGTATGCACACTCATAAATTAAATTCGTATAAAGCCTCTCAAGACACTCATGAAAGCCTCATTTGCACTCTAACACTCTCACAACTCCTTAGCAAGTTAAAATGGTAACCACAAACCATGCTTAACCACAAATCATTCCATTAGGTCACGTTAAAATGGTCCATTGATGGTTTTCCATTGACCTCCTGCATCACTTGCTATTCAATTGTCATTCAATTGACCTCCCGCGTCATTTGTTGTTCAATGGTTGTGGCTGCCACTAAGTATCTGGTGGAAAAATCAATTCTGGATCTCCTGTGAAATCCATGCCTGCATAGGCATAATCATCAACCATGAGAATTTGGATGTTGAGCCACTCAAAGAAATCATCTTCAAAGAAGTGTCTAATTGGCCCCCGTCCAGTCCGAGGTACTAGGAAAGCCCATTGCCTTGTCTTGGCTCCTAGGAGCTGTCACACAACATTTTGTCACTATCCCTATAATCCCCGTTCCAAGAACTCGGAGAACCTCTACAGTGACCCTCATTTCTTTTCCCATCATTAAGAAACTCCCCTTATGTCCCTCTTCATGAGCATAACATTTCCCTTTTGCATCATTTCCCAAGAATATTCCTTTTACCCCAGTTTACAAGATCGACGCTAATGACCAGTTTATCCCTCGTGCCAATCTAAAGAGTTTAACATGGGGACTAGTGCTAATCAGTGCTACTAAGCCTTTTCTCAGTCATGCCAATCCTCTTTTGGCAAGTTTTTTAAATATGGAGTCGAAGCTTCCAGGTCTAGAAGCTTCATAACAGAAGTCTGGTAAATGGTTGGGCTTGATGGAGCCGAGGAAGACAATTTTGGTTCCTTTCCCCTATTAGGATGGAACACACCCAAGAGATAAGGCCTCTCTCATGATAAGAGGAACCATACCCCCTCCATTAATCTATATAAGCCCCTCCTATCCCAAGCTAAACGGGTTTTTTCGATGTAGTTTCAGTCTTAGTATTTTTGGAGCTTGAATAATCAACAAGACATTTATAGCTTGTAGCTCTCTAGTTTATGTTTGAGGGAGAATAATGTGTTTGGTTTGGTTTGAAACTAAAGGGAAGAAGCATTAAAACTTCCATTGTTGAGGATATCCATGAGATGCTAGTAGAAGTGTGGGAGTTTGGATACATCGGAGGAGATCAACTGTAGAAATTCCCACTGTAGATCAACATATTATGCAATATACTAAAACACAATACAAGATCTACTTCTACAACACTTTGCGGAAGCTTAATCGAATTGAGCAAGATCAAGAGAACACATATAACTAAGAATGAGAAATAAATCACACATAACACAGAAGAAATAACCTATGGAAAGCCTCAGCGTAAAACCTCAATCTCTATATTATCATACAAGTGGAAATCTTGTTCAAGTTACAAAAAGAATCAGCTCTCAAGCTATCCTGCTCTCTCTACAATCAAACAATACAGCTCACAAACCGAATAGACATAGTATATTTTCTCCTCAAGCCCTCTAACCCTCCTAATTCATTGTGCAGTTTTTCTTGGGGTCCAGTGAAGCCACATGTGTGAATTGGCCTCATCACACTCACAAAACCTAAAGAAGTAACTGCACAATCCTCAAGGAAAGAATTCCTTCTGCATGCAAGGAATATTCACAATGGAATATTCTAGCAACTGATAGTACACTGCCCCTCCATCTGATCTCAACTGGGTCTCTGTCTGAACTGACATGC
>APFE030332684.1:38311-54694 GCA_000404065.3 Pinus taeda
ATTGGCCTCATCACACTCACAAAACCTAAAGAAGTAACTGCACAATCCTCAAGGAAAGAATTCCTTCTGCATGCAAGGAATATTCACAATGGAATATTCTAGCAACTAATAGTACACTGCCCCTCCATCTGATCTCAACTGGGTCTCTATTTGAACTAACATGCATGAGTTATTTATGAGAGAATATTCAGTTATTTGAAGTACAATAGTTATAGGCATGCATGCATTAACTAATTGAACTCACATTAATTCAACAAACTATTTGAATTAATCTAACTGGACTTGACTCAGTTAATTGAGCCAACTAATTACAACTCATCCTGATCTCTTTAACTGATGGATAAATTCCTCAATTAATGGAGAAACTGTTGCATGTCCCCACATAGACTTCATGTTTGATTTTCCTTAACTAATGAACTCAAGATGAATTAATTAATTATTTTGCAAACAACTGCTAAGATCAAATTCGAATTTTACTTCACTATTTTAGTTCAGGGATTAACTAAAATGGGAAGGTATCCCGAAATGCTATTTATAGAATTCTATTTTTAGCACTTCCATTTTTCATTCCTTGTTGCTATGTTCAACATTGGCCGAACTACTATTTATAGTAGTGCTATTTTTAGCATTTCTTGTTGCTATTTTCAACACTCCCTCTCAACAAGAAAGGGATTATCAGTAACCCAAATCCTGTCTCTGTGGAACTTGAACTTGCATTTTGACAATGCCTTAGTCAAAATATCTACATCCTGTTCCTCGGTCGAAACATACATCAACAACATGATCCTCTTGACCACACAGTCTCGAAGATGGTGATATTGCATATCAATGTGCTTGGACCTATCATGAAAAAATGGATTCTCAGAGAGTTTGATACAACTCTGGTTATCGCAGTATATCACTGTAGGATCCATCCTTTGACCAAACAATCCCACTAGAATCTTTCGCATCAAAATGGCCTCACATGTAGCCTAACTAGCAGCCATGTATTCAGCCTCTGCTGAGCTAAGTGAAACTGATCTCTGTTTCCTGTTGTACTAAGAAACTACAGCTAAACCAAGGTTGAAGATTCCTCCAGAAGTTCTCTTCCGGTTTGATGGACTCCCTGCCCAATCCACATCTATGAAGCCCTGAAGCTTCACTCCCTCTATCTGCCTGTACCATAATCTGAACTGAGATGTGCCTCTAAGGTATCTCAACACATGCTTCGCTGCCTTCCAAAATATCTTGGTAGGCTGAACCATAGCTTGACTCAGCTCGCTCACCCCAAATCATAAGTCGGGTTGTGTGTTCACCAGATGCATAAGTGAACCCACCAGTTAACGATAAACAATGGCAGCTACTACCTCACCTGAAGTAGCATCCTCCTTCCTCCAATACCTAGCTAGAGGAGTTTGCATGGGCTTGCACTTCTCCATCTGAAAGCACCCGAGTATCTCATTGGCATACTTTCCTTGAGACAAAAATACTTCACCATATTTCTGCCACACCTCCATGCCTAGAAAGTAGTGCATAAGGCCCATGTCCTTCATCTTGAACTCTCTTGCAAGGTCCTACTTGCAATACTATATCAGCTGATCATCACTTGTCAAAATCAGATGATCAACATAAAGAACAATGATCAATGGTTTACCTTCTACCATGATGTGGTAAAGGTCTGCATCTGCTTCACTCTTGGTGAAGCCCAAACTGCTGAAATAGCTGTCGATCCTAGTGTACCAAGCATGGGGTGCTTGCTTCAGCCCATACAAAGCCCTCTTGAGTTGGCACACATGCGACTCATGGTTGAAGATCTCAAAACCCTCTGACTGCTCAATGTACACCTCCTCCTCAATCTTCCCATTTAGGAATTCTATCTTCACATCCATTTAGTGGATCTTCCACCCCATCTGAGTTAATAGTGCCAACATCGATCTAATCGATGAGTACCTTACTATGGGAGAAAAGTCTCATTGTAGTCGATCCCCTCGACCTGTGAGAAACCCTAGGCAACAAACCTTGCCTTATGTTTCTCAACACTGCCATCAGCTGCCTTCTTTACCTTGTAAATCCATCTCGAACTCAACACTGACTTGCCCTGAGGCCTTGGGACAACATCCCACACACTGTTACGAATGATAGAGTTGTACTCCTCTGCCATTGCATCAACCCAGACTAGTTGCTTCACTGCCTCCTTGAATGAAGAAGGTTTAGTATCTACACACTCCCTAGCCAGGGCCATGTACCCAATGTACCGCTCAGGCGACATCCTTTGTCTGTGCTAAGAAGATGGTTGTCCTACATTCTCCCGTGCATCCAACATCAACCTGTCAGCTTCCCTTGAGCATTTCTGCCCATCTCTGGAAGTATCAATCTGAGTTGATGTTTCCACTCCCGGATCTTCTACATGTGGCTGCTTCGCATCAATATGAGGCTCCTCCTCCTTAGGAATTGAAAGTTCCTCCTTTGCATGCAACTTGAGCTCCCTCTCAAGTGACACTTGCATGGATTTCTGCTCATCGAACTTTAGATCCCTGCGTGCCATAGTCCTTTGAGGGGAAGGTAGGTACACCCGATAGTTGTGGGGTGTATCCATGTACCCCACAAGTATTCCCAACTCAGCTATTGGATTTAGCTTCTTCTTGGCATCTTTGGTCACATGACAGTAAACTGATGATCCAAAGATTCAGAAGTGACTTACATCAGGTCGCTTCCTGGAATAGGCCTCCATAGGTGTCTTCATTCCCAGTATATGGTGCGGGCTTCTGTTCTGCAAGTATATTGCTATATTGCATGCCTCAGCCCACAAATGCAGTGGTAGGCTTTGGTCATGCAACATCACTCGAGCTACTCCCACAATCAATCTGTTCTTCCTTTCGGCCAACCCATTCTGTTGTGGGTTATGGGTTACCGTCAATTCTCGTTTAATACCTTTTGCAACGCAGAAGTCTTTAAACTGTTGGGAGACATACTCTCCACCATTGTCGCTATGCAAGGCTTTTATTTTCTTTCCAGATTCTTTCTCTACTAAGGCTTTAAACTCACAAAACCTCAAGAAGGTCTGATCCTTATTTTTCATAAAGTAGATCCAACATCTATGAGAAAAATCATCAATAAAAATAACATAGTACATTTGTTTAGCGGTGGAGGCTGTAGAGAAGGGTCCACAAACATCTGAGTGAACTCGCTCCAGGATTGCTCCAGCTCTACTTTCTGAATACGGAAAGGAAGATTTTGCATACTCACCCAAGATACAACCTTTGCATGTAGTTGTCTGCTCAAGATTTCCCTTGGGTAATCCAGTAGAAATCTGCTCCATGATCTTTAGGGCTCCATGGTGCAAGTGGCCGAGTATTCTATGCCATACCTCACCAACATCTTGGCTCTGCACCATTTCAGCTTTGGAACTCAAAGAAGCACAGTCATCTACCTTAAGCTTTTAGAGATTCTTGACTCGAATCCCTATTCGCTTTGTCTATCTAGTATCGATATGCCTTAGGAATACCTTTCCTTTACTAAAGACTACATCATAGCCTTTATCTTCTAGCATAGCGATAGACACAAGATTCTTCTTTAGACCTGGTACATACTTTACATCAGTTAGGGTGAGGGGAGCTCCATGCTCCCTCTAAAACACAACCCTACCTTCACCTGAAACACGGTACTTTCCATCATCGCCCATCTCGATCCGCATCTGGAGATCCTTCTCCTCCAAGGTACTGAAAAGATTCTTGTCACCTGACATGTGGAATCAAGCTCCACTATCCAGGTACCAAACACATTCCACCATGGATGAAACCATGCATGCAATAAGCGTGAAATGTAGCTCACACTATGAGGCTAGTGCCTCACCATCATATCCCTTCAAGAAACCTTCTTGGATTTCTTCTGTGGACAATTCGTAGCATAATGGCCCACTTCATGACAATGAAAGCATTGCACTTTCGATTTTTCAATCTTCTTTCCACCATGGGAAGAACCGGATTTGGGATGGGACTCCTTCCCTTTGCCTTTCCTCGCCTTACTCACTAAGGCTAGATTTTCCTCCTCATATTGCTTCGATGAGGATCCATCTCTGGTGCTTTTTCTTATTTCCTCCTACATCAAATCCGACCAAAGTCGTTCCAAATTTGGCAGTTTTTCTCTTCCATTAACCGAGTCTTGGTAGTTATGCTAGCTCTTAGGAAGACGGAGGAGTGCAAGACTCACCATCTCATCATCAATGGTCATGATCCCTACACTTCCAAGCTCATCCCTGTAGGTGGTGAGCTTCTTCAGATATGTAGAGATCATGTCGCCCTTTTCACACTTGATCTTACGAAGCTTGTCTTTCAACACTAGCTTCCTCTGATCGCTGCTATTCTGATATAGATCTTTCAATATTTTCCAAATTGAAAATGGTGTCTCCTTCCCATGGAGGCTTGAGACAATGTGGTCTCAAACTCCCTCTAGGAGGATTCTCCTTGCTCTAGCCACACATTTCTTCCATTCCGCCAGTTGAGTAGCATCAGTCGGCTTGGGGAATTCTTGATCAATGAAGTCCTTTAGACCGTTATCCTCTAATACTATCTCCATGTGATCCTTCCAGGCTAGATAATTCGAGTTGCCATTAAGGGCATACTCGAGCCTTAAACCGCTAAACACCATTTGTGAAATTGAGATGTGATAAGAACTCGATTTCTATATTCAAGAACCACAAACTTCGAATTCCTCCTTCTTGTATATGTTTCTTCGCCTTGATCACCTTTGCTCCTATACCATGTAGAAATTCCCACTGTAGATCAACAGATTATGCAATATACTAAAACACAATACAAGAACTACTTCTACAACACTTTAGGGAAGCTTAATCGAATTGAGCAAGATCAAGAGAACACATATAACTGAGAACGAGAAATCAATCACACATAACACAGGGAAAGCCTCAGCCTAAAACCCCAATCTCTGTATTATCATACAAGTGGAAATCTTGTTCAAGTTACAAAAATAATCAGCGCTCAAGCTATCTTTCTCTTTCTGCAATCAAACAATACAACTCACAGACTAAATAGACATAGTATATGTCCTCCTCAAGCCCTCCAAGCCTCCTATTTCCTTGCGCAGTTTTTCTTGGCCTCCAGTGAAGCCACATGTGTGAATTGGTCACATTACACTCACAAAACCTGAAGAAGTAACTGCGCAATCCTCAAGGAAAGAATTCCTTCTGCATGTAAGGAATATTCACAATGGAATATTCTAGCAACTGATAATACACTGCCCCTCCATCTGATCTCAACTATGTCTTTGTCTTAACTGACTTGCATGAGTTACTTATGGGAAAATATTCAGTTATCTGAAGTGCAGTAGTTACATGCATGCATGCATTAACTAACTGAACTCACATTAATTCAACAAATTGTTTGAATTAATCTAACTGGACTTGACTCAGTTAACTGAGCCAACTAATTACAACTCAATATTACAACTCATCCTTATCTCTTTAACTGATGGATAAATACCTCAATTAATGGAGAAACTATTACATGTCCCACATGGACTTCATGTTTGATTTTCCTTAACTAATTAAATCAAGATGAATTAATTAATTATTTTACAAACAACTGCTAAGATCAAATTCGAATTTTACTTCACTATTTTAGTTTAGGGACTAACTAAAATATGAAGGTGTCCCGAAATGCTATTTATAGAATGTTATGCACTTCCATTTTTCATTCCTTGTTGCTATGTTCAACACTGGCTGAATTGCTATTTATAGTAGTGCTATTTTTAGCATTTCTTGTTGCTATTTTCAACACCAACAACGTCAAGGCATTGGTTGTTATGGTTTTGTGTGAAATTTTCTAGTATCACCATTTCCCTATAGTTTTCTCTACTTTGCTTGGTTTACTTCTCTGAGTCTGAAATTTAGAGTGGTAGGTCTAGTTTTGTCCTTTGAAAATTTTGTATTTTTTTCTTGAATCCCTCGATTAGCACTCTTTTTGGCAAAACAATCATTTCAATCAAGCCTATTAGCGCTAGTTGTAGTCTGGCTAGTCATGCCAGTCGTGCCGATCAATGCTTGTTGTCAGTTAGGCAGTCACGCAGATTCCTGTAGGTGAAGATCAGGGTTTCTCCTGGATCATAACCAGTATGTCTTGCCCTCTTAATTTCTGCCTCTTAGCTCATTTTTCCTGTGTTCTCCCTGACTGGAAATCTTCATTGGCTTGGTTTGTGTGCTTGTTTCGTTTTCCTTCTTTTACTTGATTTTTTGAGTCCTTGGATGGTTTGTGGCCCTAGGGCATCTGGGTCATCATCCATTCAGCTATTTGTGTGCTCAACAAGTCAAGTTGTTGGTTATCTGCTCCATGCATTTCCTTTTTTTAGTCCTTTTATCGCTTTGATTGCAATTAAACAAGTTTGAAAAGTTTTGTTTGTTCTTCTCTTTATTAAGCATCTATTTTCAAGCATAGATTACATTGTTTGTCTTGTTATTGATTGAATCATTGCATCATTTGCTTGGAAGGAATTATCTTTTCATGCTTTCCATTTGATTAATGTTGATTGTTTTGAAAAAATTTCATTGCAGTGCTTGTGAAAGGTTCGTGTTATCATTCCATTGAAAAATACATAATTCTAGTTTGTTGAATCAATGTTACATGAGCTAGCATCATTGAAGACTAGAGTCGCATCATCATTTGTATTTGAAAAGAAATGAATTCTCTTTAATGTTAAAAGGATTAGTTGAAGTGCATTCGATAGGAAGATTCAGTGCATTTTCGAGATTTATTAGTGAAAGTTTTTATTCTTTGATTGTTGCATTGATTGTGTGTTCTCTATCTCTCAATTCGTGTTAAATTTCATCCAAGACAAAGATTTCATTTCTAGTCTGGACTTGTGCTCCCCATACCTTCGAGTATATAAAGGGAGACCCCACTAGGTCTACAATCCTTTATCCATTGGAAGCCGAGTCTACCGCCTTGTAAACGTGATATGCCGAACACAAAATTTGGGGAGATTTCCTGCATGTACCTCTTGGTTCACTGGGAGGTATTCTGTAGTTCATGTTACTTGGTAATCCTTTTTCCTAGATCATCCAGAGTAGTCATTTTGGTATTTTTGAGTCTTTAAATTTAAAATATCATTGAGCACTTGTCCTTTCGAGCTTGTTCAAACCAAAAGAGACTAAAGTCACATTTTTCCCTTTTCTCGAATCTTAAAACATGAAAAGGAAAATTTTTGTTTCAGTGTTTTAAAATTAACTTCCCATGAAATATTCCCGGTTAAAGTTATCTTCCTTAGTAATTATTTAGAGTCGATTCCAATGGCAACATTTCCAGAGTCTACCGGTCAAGGATTCCCCTCAGATAGAAATCCTTGTCCTTTTCCTTCTTTTGGAAATGCTGGTGCTCCTTGTATGGCAACATTTTCCCTCCCTGGGTTAAAGATTGGTCTACATGTCTAGTTGTTTTCGACCTCAGTGGTCTTGAGCGTCCCGACTCTTGTCCAACTGTCTCCATCGTTCGAATAACGTCACGACGATTCTAAGGTTGACCCCTCACCTTCTTCCCCTATTTCTTCACTCTCCTCCACTTCGCCTGGTGAAAGATTCAAATCTAGTAACCAGGAGGCTAAGAAGAAGAAGGAGAGGACGGAGAAGAAGAACTTAGATAAGTGAAAGGCAAAACGTGCATTTATTGATCTAAATGCACTTCTTGTCGACAAACCTTTCGATCCTCCACAAAAGGTCATATTCCCTTGCAAGCTATGTAAGGGTGACCATCTCCTCTGAGACTATCCTGGCATTCCCATAGTCTTAGAGGTATGGTCTCAAAATTTGGATTGACCATCCCAATTGACCTCTAGGGATCATGTCGATGCTACACCCTCGACTAGTGATGGTAAGAAGAAAGGGAAAATTAGGTTCCACTATAGGTTATGTGAAGAATAACATCTTCTTCACCTTTTTCCTCTTTTGGATAAAGAGTCTAAAGCTTTGGAAAACCTTCCAGCTCCTCAGGCCCAACTCCCTCTTGGTTATCAGAGGCTTTCTTTTGACCCTCTCTTGGTTGGTAAATATATTAACTTGGATTCATCTCTTTCCCATCCCAGCCTTCCTGAGCAAGACTCTCTTGTGTCTGTTCCCGACCAACCATTGGTCGAAAAGAGTCTCTACTTGGCTCCGCCTTCAGTTGTTCACTCTGTTCCCGAAGAGAGTGGTGATCATACTACTCATGTTCTTCTTATCTCCTAAGATTCTCATCAATTGAAGGGTGAACCTCCCATCCTGATTATTAGGAGAGTCCTTCTCCTATTCCTGCAGAGCATGGGGGAAATCATATGATACCCCCACCAAGTAGTTATGTCGTTTCTTTTGATTGGAGTAAATTGACTGCATTTCACCTTCCATCTTATGTGCCTTTCCAGATTACAGTACAAGCCTATAATATGGTAGTACATGGCAATGTATTAGATGAAGGCACGTCTATTAGCATCTCGTCTTCTACTACTTGGCAAGCTTTGGGGTCCCCACAACTTGTGTCAGTCACCCAAAATCTTTTGGCTTTCAACAGAGGAACCAGTCGGCCCTTAGGGATCCTTTAGAGGTTCCCTATTACATTTGGAGGAAAGTTTGTCTATATAGACATGATGGTAGTCCAAAGTCCTTCAGATTTCAATCTTCTCCTTGGACGCGACTACGTTTATGTCATTGGACCTCTTGTTTCTTCGATTTTTTGTGTGGTTTGTTTTCTAGATGAAGGGAGAATAGTGACCATTGATCAATTGTCGTTCACTGGTCACTAGATGCCTCCTATGAAACCATCATCCCCTATTGGTTATTATTTGCAAGCAGTACCCTCCCCGCAGCAGGTCAATTATGTGACTACGCGTTCTGTCTACTCAGGCTCAGGCTCATCATCAAGCACTGTCTGCCTCCTCTTATCCTTTTCCAGACTAGAATCATGTATGGCCCACCTTATCCTTTCCCTATGTTGGTTAGGTTCCCTATTCTCCACATCTACTGATGATCACACAGATGACATAGTACATTATGTACTGGGTGCATTAGAACTTGATCTGTCATTGGTACCAATTGACATGTATTCCTCCCAAAGCGTGGTTCTCCCATCTAGTGAGGACCTCTTGGGAGCCATGTTATTGTATGGCCCATGATCAAATCACCAGGATAGTTCTTTTTCTGTGTCAACCTCATTAAAAAATGAAACAATGTTCGAGGATAATTCTTTTTTTGTGTTAACCTCATTAAAAAATGAAATAGCGTATGAAGCATAATTCCTTGTCCTGTGTCAAGCTCGTTAAGAAATGAATGAAGGAGTTTGAGGACAACCTTTTCCTATATCAACCTCGTTAAAAATTGAAACAGGTGTCCGAGGATAGTTCTTTTATTGTGTCAACCTCGTTAAAAAATGAAACAATTCCCTTTTCCAAATTGAGTCTTTGATTAAGATCTTGTAAAATCCTAGTTGAGCCTTTCCTTGATCTTGAAAGTGAACCTTCATTCTATCCACCTAGCTGGATGAAATGAATCTTGAGGGGCATGTACCTCGAATTGAGTCATCACACTGGGGGCATGCCATTTTTCATCCAAGCATATTTTTTTGTTTGAAGCTTGTATAAACATGAAACCAAATTCAATTAGAGTTCCCCATGGTTCAAGCTTGTGTAAAAATGAACCCATGCCCAATTTACTTCTTGTGATTTCCGTTTTTATCAACTAATTTCTGCTAGATGAGCCTTGGTTTTTTCATTCCATCGCCACCATCTATTTGGCTGATCATATGCTTTCACTTGGTTGTTTTTCCTTTCTTGAGGAACCATAACAATGAGTGGTTTTACTAGCTAGCCTCTTGATATGTTCCCCCTTATTACCAGAACTAGTCTCTACCCTTTATACCACTCATTCCTCTAGGATGAGTCATCTTTAAGCTCTTTTCTCACCTCATAAAAACTCAAATGACAAGATCGCCTAGTATTTTTTCCCTTTTTTTGACTCGTTAAAGAGAAAAAAATGGGGGGTCTCATTTCAGCTCTTTTACGACTCTTAAAACTCAAAAATATTTCCAAGCTCTTCTCATTTTTGAACTCGTTAAAGGCTGGGAAATGTTGTTTACCAAGTATACATTTACCCCTTTTTTTAGGCTGAGATAAACTATTTATGAAAAAGGTACTCCTTGACTGAAATGGTCAAGCGGTTCTCTCAAGTATTGTTTTCTACCTTTTAGGGCTCGAGAGACACAAATGTATGAAAAGGGACCATGCAAAATTTCTTTTCTGTGTCTTTTTCATACTCTCTAAACATGAAAAAGATATCAAGTTACACCTTTGTCAGACTTGTTAAAACATTAAACGACATTGGATTCGTCACCATGTCGAACATGAGCTTCTTCTTCCTAGGGCTCATTAATCTTACTAGGTCAGATTCATCCAAAGGATGGACTTATGTTACAAGCATATGTTATCCCCGTCAAGCTTGTGTAAAAATAACTGGGGTACTCGCTAGAAATGGTGAGGGAAAATTGGAAGTATTTCATTAGTTGTATTCACTTGAGGTAGCCTGTTGCTCTTGAACATTGACACTCATCTACAGTTCGTGTAGGGTTTTGGGACATCCTCACTCTGTCACTTGCCTCCTTGGGTTTTGGGTTATCCATTTTAAAACTCTCATATGATCTCTGCCATGTCACCATGACCTTTGATCCTATGATGTCAAATGTTGCCAAACTCTGGAGTTGTGTCATCCATATGTTCAAGAGAAGTCTTCCTACATGTACATTATCCGATTATCTTGGATTACTCTCACTCATTATGTTCCTGTTTCATGTCGATGATGAATGATTCATTATGACCTTCCTGTCGAATTCAGCTCATTATCCAGGAAGTTGATCTAGAAACTCCTTTCCAGTACTGTTATATACCTAAGGGGGATAATATGGGGTACCAAGGGAGGTACCCAAGGTAATAATGGGATGGGCCATAGTAATAAATAAGGTGGTTAACCAATATCATGTAAGGGACCACAAGTAAATAGTAATAATTTAATGGGTCCATGGTATTAGTTCGATGATATGAGGGAACCATGGTATTGTATGTATGAGGCCTATATAGAGGCTAGAGACTCCACATGGAGAGGTGTCAAGGAATAGTGTCAAGGAATTATTGTATGAACAAGCATATGGCTTGTGGAGTGTTCTCCTTCCTTAAGGAGTGAATGTATGGTGTTTCCCTACCTTAAGGGTTTGATCAATAAAGAGAATCATTTCTATCTATTTCTATCTTATTGTTTTTCGGTATATTTGCATTATCTTATATTTTCATATTAGATCTATAACAAGTGGTATCAGAGCTATAACAAGTACCTTAGAGCTTGCATGCCTCAATGGCAAGTTCTTCACACTCGATGACAGGTTCTCATCATTGGCCTTCGATCAAATGATTTCATGGGTGTTCGAATTCAGTTCCTTATTCACACCTCGTGAATTATGCTACTGGTACCTTGATATCCATTGTCATTATTGGTGGTTTCTCTCACACTTGTTAACGATTCACATCATTAATAATCAAGCGACTTTCTAACATGTTCGACTTCAACACATTTATTCACAGGTTAGAATTAGTATTTTGATCATGTCATGTTGGAGCACAAGACCCTGGGCTTAGATTACAAAAGTCCAGGTTGTGAGGAGTAATGAGTCATTCATGATTATATACACAATCCTTTAGATGGATGGTTGTGCCCATGTCATGGATGTATTTCATATGGTCCATCTAATTGGATGGCTATGTCCATGTTGAGGATCCATGCACATGATCTTTTTCTTGATGGA
The DNA here is from genome assembly GCA_000404065.3 of Pinus taeda. Lineage (NCBI taxonomy): Eukaryota > Viridiplantae > Streptophyta > Pinopsida > Pinales > Pinaceae > Pinus > Pinus taeda. The sequence continues at coordinate 50,113 of APFE030332684.1, forward strand.
TAGTTGTGCCCATACCATGGATTAATGTATTGTTATATGTCTCTCATGTTTATCAGGCACGACTATCAGATTTCGGATATTGACATGTATGCTTGCTTATAGGTTTTCCGACGATGAACTCTGGTTCCCCACATCTACTTGTAAAGCATTTCACCCCTCACTCTAGTTTGGCCTTCACGCTTTAGTGGGCATTTGTTACACAACATTTTGTCACTATCCCTATACTCCCTATTCCACGATCCCGAAGGACCTCCACAATGACCCTCATGTGTTTTCCCATCATGAAGAAACTCCCATTATGTCCCTCTTCATGAGCAAAACATTTCCCTTTTGCATATTTCCCAAGAATCTTCCTTTTACCCCAGTTTACAAGACCGACACTAATGACCAGTTCATCCCCCATGCCAATCTATAGAGTTTAACATTGGGACTAGCATCGATCAGTGCTACTGGGCCTTGTATCAGTCGTGTTGACCCTCTTTTGGCAAGTTTTTTAAATATGGAATCAAAGCTTCCAGGTCTAGAAGCTTCATAACAAAAGTGTGGTAAATGGTTGGGTTAGATGGAGCCAAGGAAGTCAGTTTGGGTTCCTTTCCCCTATTAGGATGGAACAAACCCAAGAGATAAGGCCTCTCCCATGATAAGAGGAACCATCTCCCCTCCATCAAAGCTATATAGGCCCCTCCTTTCCCAAGCTAAATGGGATTTTTTGGATGTAGTTTCAGTTTTAGTATTTTTGGAGCTTGAGTAATCAGCAAGACATCTATAGCTTGTAGCTCTCTAGTTTATGTTTGAGGGAGAGTAGTGTGTTTGGTTTGGTTTGAGACTAAAAGGAATAAGCCTTAAAACTTCCATTGTTAAGGCTATCCATAAGATGCTAGCAGAAGTGTGGGAACTTGGATATGTCGAAGGAGACCAACAACATCAAGGCATTGGTTGTAATCTATTTCTAATCTTTTATGAATACAACTATTGAGGTGTTATCTTACATTTGATGGCTTAATGTTCCTTGACTTGTTAAGTAGGATGAATGCAATTTGTATGCTATCACATTTGGTGTTGTTGTTTGTTTGCTTATTTCAGGTATTCGAAGGAAGGAAACGAAAAGTAGCTGGAGTAAGGAAGCATGATCATCACCAAGTGGAATAGCATTCTAATAGGTAGACCCTCTTATTTGATTCTAGCTTAAGGAATTTTTCCATGGTTTTTTTTTTTTTGGCTAGACTCGCTCTCTCAGGCTAGAGGAATTGTTTGTGTCCACATTGAGAATTTACCTGCTCCATAGGGACTAGCTAGAACCATAATCATGCGAGGCCTTAGCATGAGCAATCTCTCAAGAAAAAGGATACAATAAGAGTACCATACCCAAACTCTCTTTGGGCTTGAGTCTTTCAAGCTGTCAATTCTACCTTCACTTGGCAAAGACTTCCCTCGCACTAGTTAAATATCTGGGGCTACAAATAGTCAATGGATAGTAACAACTAAGCTTTTGTCTCTACATGCTAGTTGAATATCTGGGGCTACAATGGATAGTAACAGCTAAGCTTTTGTCTCTACATGCTGGCTCTTGGACCTCACCAAGCACATGATCATCCAAAGAATGGTGCTCATAGGCTTCTTCCTGATCTGCTCGATGGGGACACTGTTACTAACTAATCCACTATCTAGCCTGCAGTTAGTCTGGATGAACTCAAGGGTGTTTCATGGATCTACTCTACCACTCGTCAAGTTTACTCGTGCGCCTCTGCATGATAAACCTATAAGAAAGTAAATATCATCTCTTTCAATTGCAAGTTCATGATCCCCGATCCTAAACACACCTTGTTGTTCATCGCATCGTTGGATAATCCATCTAAGGAGTTCTTCCTGACCCTTCATCAAGTTAATTCTATCATACTTCATCGAACCTCATCACGCAAAGCAAGTAAGCATGTCAGATCACTAAGAATTTTTAGTTATCATTATCATGAGCTCTTTCCCTCCAAAGACTCATGCTAAAGGCTCGAAACCTGCATCAAATCACCCATCAATTAGTCAGTTTATTGTTGAAAACCCTAGGAAATTAAGCTTGGGGATTTTAACTTGTGCCCAGGCAGCCTAACGTTGCTCCCCGAGGCCCACAAGGCATGCTAACGCCTGCAGATCGTGAAGGACATTTAACGCTCCCCCCTGCCCTATGAGGCCACGTTAGGCACAGTAGGCTAACTAGGGCTTTCTCATAAACTAAAATTTCACCCCAAAAATAGCTAAAAAAGGTAATAGAATGCAAGATGAGAGCTAGACCATCTAACTAGAACAAACAATGCGTCGAATGGTTTCCTGGATTTCTCATAATTGCTTGGGGAAGATCTGCTCCTTTTTCACTCTAGAACACTCTCACAGAACTCAATTTGTGAAAATGAAGGCTTTCAACCCTTCTTATAGTCACTATGGAGGTATGAATCACCTTATATATTCATTGAAATTGAAGTTTTTCATTCCTATATCATTTATCATACACCATTTTGATATGTTGTCAATATTACATATGCTCTGATGAATATTTAGTGTTGAATTGCAGAATTGACCATGTTTTACTCAATATGTGTGCTTTTTTATGGGATCCTTTCTTTCTCTTTAACTAAAAAGTCCCCGAGTTATCATCTTCGGGCTTGTAAAATTCCTACAACGATGATATGAGCAATTTCATTTTTGGGATTTTTTCTTGCTCTTAAATTGAAAAATACCCAAGTTTTTCCCTTCTTCAGGCTCGTTAAATCTATGAAGAAGGCATGAGCAGTTATTTTATCTCTTTTTCCTCTTTCATTAAACTGAAAAAGATATGTCAAGTTATATTTATTGACTCTTTAAAATTTGATGAAGTTCTATTGAGTTTGTCTTCACGTGACTCATTAAAATTCCATGAAGAATATCAAGTTTACTTTGTCGCCTCGTACTCGTAATAAAACGAGCCAAACGTTTATTGAGCATAGGTTTGTCACTTTATCTGGAAATAATACACTAACTTATGGAAAATGAATTGTGATGGGTGTTATCCTCCACAATATCCTAAGGCTAAGAAAGGAGATTGATGGAGGTAACCTCAAACCACTTAGGGCTTAGTAGCTAGCCCTGCTAAACCAGAGAGGGCTCTCTCTATAAATCTCACAGCCAAATATGACTAGAGTGGGAAAAATATATTAGGCTAGGTATGTTCAGCTCTAAGGTTTAAAGATTTTTTGGGTTCTACTGGATCAAGTGTGAAAATCAGGGAGCTAGTTCAAAAGATCAAAGGTTTCAATTGCAAGAAATATAGAGGAGCAGGGTAGGTATGATTTTGTGATAATTTAAGTGTTGGTTGATGTAGTGTAGGGTGTGGAAAATCAAAGATTCAAAATGAGCATGGCAGGCATGAATTCATGATCCAGACTTAAACAGGAATGCAACAAATTGCAGAGATAACCATATACAGAAAGATGCAGCGGAAATAATACTTCATTTCATTAATGGAAAATACTAAAATATGCTTACAACCAGAAATGGAAATAAACCAGCTAGGGCGATGGTAGCTTATCTCTGAGAAGAGATGTGTGGCTACCTTCCTCTGAACTGTGTTACAATGAGGCTCAAAGGCCTATTTATTGTTGAGAAACAATGGAAAAACCCTTCACATTCCAAAACCTAACCCTGGAAGATGAAACGCCAAATTGTGGGCCCCGTTTTTGGGTAAGTTGGTACATCAACTTCCCGGGGTCGCGAATTGGTCGTCTTATCTCCGTTTGACGCGCATGATAGCCCGTTGGAAAGTCTCTCCGAGGACTACGATGGAAAAGACGATTTTTACACAAAAAAGTTGCTAGCGGTAGATTTCCCAAAAAACGTCATTTAGGGCCTCAAAACGGCTCCGGAAGTTTAGGAATCGAAAAACTGCTAAAAATAGTAAATTGTGCTATAATTAAGGAAACTGAAAAAAACTGCACGAATCACTAGAGGGGATCCAAGTCGAATTATCGGGTGGCCACCAATATCCACCTGGATCATTCCTCCCCCCTTAGGAAGCAATGGTCCCCATTGCGTTGAGTTCCTCCATGATATGAGGGAACTTCTGCTGCACTTGGTCCCTGGTGAGCCACTTGCCCTGGTGAAGGAGTTGTCCTGCTTTGACAACTCGATACAGTTGGATATTCTACTAGTGAGTGTGCTTGATCTGTGTGTCCATGATCTGATCAGTTGCAGCTTATTCCATGCAAGCTGGATTTCACTCTGTGGGTGTGAGTTGTTCTGCAATGTCGGACGTGTCTAGTAATGGCGGAATGTATGGCCGAAGGCGGTCCACATTGAACACCGGGTGCAGGCCAAGGAATGGGGGACTGCTAAGCTCAAATGCATTGTCTCCCACAGCCTTGGTAATGGTGTAAGGGCCATATCGAAGTGGTCTAAGTTTCCGATAGGTTCTGGTAAGGTGTTCCCAAAATGCCCAACAGCCCGACTGTAGTGTGCTTCCCAAATCATCTTGGCACACTCGCTTGAAGGAACACAAAGGTGACCCAGGTGGCATAACAGGCCATCCTGGAGGTGAAAATCTGGAACATGCTGACCCTCC
>APFE030332684.1:60831-88570 GCA_000404065.3 Pinus taeda
TTGCAGAATAAATGGGTTTACAAGTTGAAGGAATAAGATGGAGGTAGAAAAAGGTATAAAGCTAGACTTGTGGTGAAAGGGTTTGCACATAAAAAGGGTATAGACTTTGATGAGATATTTTCTCCTGTTGTTAAAATGACTTCAATAAGAACTATTTTAAGTCTAGTAGTAGTTAGATGTAAAGACAACCTTTCTCTATGAGGTAAACGAGAAGGAGAAACTAGTGTGCAAGTTGAAGAAGAGCTTGTATGGCTTAAAACAGGCTCCAAGGCAGTGGTATCTAAAATTTGATAGGTTTATGTCTGAACAAGGTTATACTAGATGTAACTTTGATCATTGTGTTTATCTCAAAAGGAAAAATGATGGCAGCTATATTATGTTGTTATTGTATGTAGATGACATGATTGTTGCAGGTTCTAACATGTAGGAAATAAATGTTCTCAAAAGGAAATTGGCAAACTCATTTGCAATGAAGGATTTGGGTGCTACAAAACAAATCCTTGGTATGAGAAAAACTAGAGACAGGAAGAATTGCAAATTAACATTGTCTCAAAGTGAGTACATAGAAAAGGTGTTGAAAAGGTTTAATATGCAGAATGCAAAACCAGTTAGTATACCTTTGGCTAGCCATTTTAAATTAAGTAAGGAGGCGTGCCCCAAGCTTCAGGAAGAAATGGCTCATATGTCTAAAGTTCCATATGCATTAGCAGTTGGAATCTTAATGTATGCAATGGTCTGCAAAGGCCTGATATTGCACATGTAGTGGGAGTTGTAAGTAGGTACATGAACAATCCAGGAAAATAACATTGGATGGCAGTGAAGTGGATTCTCAGGTATTTGAGAGGTGCCACAAATCAAGCATTATGCTTTGGTGGTTCAACATTGCTCTACAGGGATATGTTGATGCAGATATGGCAGGTGATAGAGATAACATGAGGAGCACTACAGGATATGTATTTACTATAGGTGGAACAACTGTCAGTTGGGTTTCAAAAATCCAAAGTGTTGTTGCACTTTCAACAACAGAAGCAGAGTATGTTGCTACTGCAGTGGCTAGTAAAGAAATGATTTGGTTACAAAGGTTTTAGGATGAATTGGGTAAGAAGCAGGAGTTGGGCAAGTTATACAGTGACAGCTAGAGTGCCATACATCTTGCAAAGAACTCTGCATTTCATTCCAAGACTAAACATATACAGCTCAAGTACCATTTCATACGGTCAGCATTGGAAGATGGACAATTGGAGCTGGAAATGATACACACTAGCCAGAATCCTGCAGATATGATAACAAAAGTTGTAACCAGGGAGAAATTGAGAATCTGCTAAGTTTCAATTGGTCTTCAAGTATGATGAAGAAGATGAGAAACAACTAGGTCCAAAGTGGAGTCATTGTCCAGCAAATGAAGCAGCAGCGGAGTTGCTATAATCAGTCTCCAAGTGGGAGCTTGTTGGGTGTGGAGCCTGATTATCTTATGTATTCAAATGTTTTAGCCGGATGTATACCTCAGGAATACTATACACCCCTCCACGCGAGGGGGACTTGTCCCCCCTGCGAGGGTAAATCCTCCCCGATTGGGGGGTCCGGGGGCCAGCCATCCCTCGAAGTTAAAAATAGATGTAAAATTGCCTTGTAAAAGTCTAGTAATTTCTAGTTAATCTGGGCCATTCATTAGGCGGGTGATCTGACGGTAGAAGTTATGTTTAGTTTAGGGTTTTTTCCCCTAGAAGGAAACCCCCTCACTATATATGAAGGAATTGTATTGCATCTATGTAGATCTGTATTCTGAGTGAGGAAGAGAGAGGAGATTGAGAGCAAAGAGGGTGTTACAGCAGATCTGCTATAGGTTGTATCTCTTCAGTTTGCTAGATAATATAATAAAAGAAGGACTGGCTGTTTCTCTGTGGATGTATCCCAAACTGGTTGAACCATGTATATCTGTGTCTCTCTTGTTTTATGTGTTTTCTATGTTTATATTTCTGCAATATTTTATGTGTTCCATTGCTCCATAATATATAATTTTCAAACATGTAACATAGGAGATACATCCATCATGGCTATCATCATTAAACATCAATGGAAACATAGATATTTATTAAGCTATCAAGATCGTAACATCAATAGAAATATACCTATCCATCAAATTTATCATCATCATGCTTTTAATAGAGAGCATACATATCCTTTACTGCCCTCATCATCATAAATTCAAATAGAGACCAAACTTAACTATTTAATGTTACAATCATCATAATACCGATAGATAAGATACATAACCATTCATGCTATCATAATATCAATGGAAAGCATACATAAACATCACAACCATGAATATCTCAATCACTAATAATAGTGTCATGTGCCTAGATCCTCAACCTGAGGTCCTAAAAGAATAATGTGTGGGCCTTAGGGCTAAATAAATGTTAGTGTCATATCACTGTCAATCAACTAGAGTGGGCACTACATTTGAGAATTTAGTAAGCTTTCCTAACCAGGGAAAATATAAAGAAAATATTATTAGCATACAATACAAACAAGTCTTGATGCGAGGAGGGAACCAAAAATGAAAAGATGAAACAAGGAATAGAACACTTATATTTTGGTAAAATGGTGGAGGCTCCCTCTTAACCCAATCCTTTTAAGTATACCTACAAATTATCAAAAAGTAAAAAATGTTCCAACAAGACATGTTATACCTACAAACTCTAGAAACCAAAACATAAAGGAAAAAAATTCAAAACAAAAATAAAAGACTAAGAGGGATATGTGAGAAAGAGAGGACTTAGTAGTATAACTACTTGACTTATGATTCTTCGGTTTTGTTCTTCTTAGGTGGGTTTCATCAACAACATTCACATGTTCCCTTTCCCTCTTCTTGTTACTTGGATTCTTTGGACTATGGATTTTCTAGTGAACCACCTTGTGACAGTTGTAACATTCAATTTTGGATAGGTCCACTTTCTTCTGTGGTCTTTTTAATTTCTTGAAGGTTCCCTTCTTCTTGTGATGAGAAGAATAGGCATGAGAGGTGTTTTATTCTTCATCCTCCTCCTTTTTGTTTACTAATTATTCTCAGGCTTCTTCTTGAATGCATGCATTCCATATTTGTTCAAATGTTGGTGTATCCTTCCAATTTTTAAGCCTTGATGCAAAAGCATTCCAATATTTTGATAGTCCTAGAAGAGCTGTAGTTACAAGCTCATTTTCTGGGAAGACTTCATCTATTTCTTGGAGTTCATCTCTAATTCTAGATATCCTTATGAAGTAAGATGATACAATGTCATCTTTTGTCATCTTAATAGTCCTTATTTTATTCTTGAGGCTTGCTATTTGACCATTTTTCTTGATGGTGAATATTCTGGAGAGAGCCTCATACATTTCTTGAGTGGAATTTATGTTGGATATGTATGGAATTAGGTTGTCCTTAATTCTATCCACTATAAGGTTCATAGTCAAGATTTTGATTTCTCTAAACTTTTCTTTTTCTGCTTCACTTGATTCATCTGTAGGCTTCTTGATTTTTCCTCCAATGAGATCCAAAACTTTGTTCTTTTCGAGGATAATATATATCCTCTTTTTCCAGGCCCTGTAGTTGGAGGCATCTTCTAGTTTATTTTCTCCCTTCATTGAGTTTGACATAGTTCCTGTAAATAGTATATTTTATCTCTTTTAGATGATCCCCTTTTCTTTGATGATATTTCCTTGATCTCATTCTCTTCAATAGATCTTCAACCTATCTTTTTCTTCTCTTCTTTACCTTAGCCCTGATACCATGTTAGAAAATCGGAAAGACAGAAATATTTTCTTTATGTTGATAATTACTTGTGATGTGTTTATAGTATTATTAACTTTCTTATGTTCTATTTTATCTTTGTTCATCAAGAAAATACCAAAACCAAAACACAAATATCAAGGACACCAGATGTAGGCACTCAGTGAGGGCTAAAACCCGTATATAGGGGAAAAGCCCAATCAAGAACTCTTCCTTCAGTAATTCAAAATGTGATGGACCAAGACCCTAGACCAAGAAACCTTCCTCCTCCACCAAGTCATCCCTCTAAGATGATTTATCAATCTCTTCTTATCCCGCAACTTGAACCTAGTAACAATCCAAAAATTTGACTTCCCACCTACCAAATTTCGACCCCAGCAACAAAATTTTCGGCCTCCCAGCTACTGCCGAATTTTGTCCCTCCAAAAAAACTCTAGAACTTTGCACGTGTGGTATAGGAGATAGAAATTTCTATTTTTATTGCTATATAATATTCTCCCTGTTCTTTGATATATTCTTCCTTCTTCTCCTTGAATTTCACACTTTTCCTTGCCCAAAAGTTGTAGATCAAACTTGTTTATGAGTGCTCCAAATGAGGTCGAGTTGCTACCTTTATATAGTAATTTTTTTCCCTCAGTTTAGGTTGACTTCTCCAATCTAAAGGTGACTTGGTGGAGGAGGCCTAGAAGACCTATTTTTCATGAAAATAAATTTCTTTCTTGACAAATAAATCCCAAGAAGGGTTCTTTAAATTATGACATGGACAAGGAGACTTGACATAAACTGTAGAAGCCTGCAATGGAGGCTTTGACCTATAAACAAATGACCCAAGCATGAAACCCATGCTTTAATAAGTCATTTTCTTTAATAATAAAATTTCTTTTTCTTTCTTCTGATAAGTAAATTACATCATGAATCAAATACAATAATGAAGATCGACACTAGTTACATTCTTCAACAATTTATATGATGAGAATCAAGCTATATTAGGTTGAGTTAAATGACTTGTTTTTAAATAATGTAACGACACTGTAAATATTATTTAGTGTGGAACTCAAGGTCAAAGCTTGACTAGAGAATGCATATAAGAGCCCATGGTGGGTAGGGTTATGGTGTGATTTTTATGTTTTCCATTTTGTGCATATGTAATAAGAGGGGAAAAAGAAAGTGGTGCATGAGTGATTTGAATTGACAATTGTCCTTTAACGCACAACCTTCCTTGCCTATGCTGAATTAGAAACATTTTATTATCAATATTTGACTTGTGTGGTCCTTTGGATGTTTCCCCATTCTTCTTGGGAAGTGCACACTTGTCTTATCCAAACACTGGGGGGAATGTATTTTTCACTATCATTCATGAATCATTATTATTCCACTTCATTGGAATTGACAACATTCCTCTCCCATTTGAATTTTCCTTGTTCATAGAGGAGATTGGATGAAAACATCATTATTATGCATGCAAATGGTGAGAGGACCCCATGAAGTTGTGGTTGGTAAGATCTTGTGAAATTCATAAATTCATATTGATAATAGGAAGACGAAATGGAATGATTTTTAGGATAAAACTATGGATATAATGTCCATAAAAACTGAAGCAAATTCCATTCAAACCTACAATGCTATTAGTCATACTCATTTATTAAGTTTAACCCATGTCTTTTCCTCTAGGTCATTCGAAGTAGGAAACCAATAGTATTAGACTCCTTTATGCTTTCACTATAAGGGATGAAGATCTGTAAAGGATTGTGGAGTAGAGAAAGAAAAAACATCCTTGTGTTGTGAAGGAAAGGAGAGTGCAATGGTGGATTGATGGATGGATGAAGCCTTGGAGTGCTAAGGAGTGGGCATATTGGCTTGTCATGAGAGAAACGGGTTGTGTTGAGTGAGACGAGAGCCCTACATGAGCTTCCTTCACCCTAATGGTATCATGGTTTGGCTTGGAGGTGAAATATACAATTGATTCCTATGTTTGGGTATTGAATTACTCAACGATTAGTTTCATGGACTTTCCTTCATTTACAAATTGGTGTTTATAATGATCTCTTGCTCGAATGCTTTTTGTTTGTGTGAATTCATGGAATTGAATGTGTAATGAATAAACTCAAAATATGCATACTTATTTCTGCTACTATGTGTTTATGCATATGAATTCAAAATTATATTACTACTAGAGTTGAAGTTTATCCCAATAATTAGTTAAAGAAATAATTTAGTGTGGAGTGCCACAATGGCCAAGGAAGGCATGCCACAATTCCCTTGATTTGAATTATTGGTTCATTGTCCACTTTCTTCCCCTTCATCTTGGATATTTATTTATTGTTTGGGTTACCTTTTTTATCCTTGCAGTGAAAATCAATATGGAATTTGCAATTCTTCAAATTTAAATGGCCCACCATCTTGTAATGTATAAGATCAATTTTGACATTGATCGAGGAAAATGACTCTTTTATTTCTTGGATAACTTTGGATTTACTCTTGTGTTTCCTCCTCTCTTTTCACTAAACGAAAAAGGTGGCTCTACAACTTCCTTTGTTCTTAAAACATTTGCATTCTTGGATGAAGAGTTACTTCTTCCAACATAGCCTCAATAAGCCTCAACATGGGCGTACCCAATCCATAGAAAGAATATCAACAAAAATACCGACATGGATATTCATTAAGCCCTCTTTGTTTAAGATGACACTAACAACAAAGGGATTCTTATTTGCATACCTTCTGGAGCTTTCCTTGTGCTCAATTTCTTGTTTTCTTACACCACTAATTGTTGAGGCATGCTAAGATATTTTAGACACTTTGTTGTTGCCTTTTATGAGCTTGCATATGGGTAAAGGCTCTTACTATTTTCTCCCTTGTATTTTTTAAGTATTTGTTGAGTAGTCTCTCTATAGTACATTTAACCTTCACAAAATGCATTATTTGGTATGGGCACCTCCTTTAGCTACGTTTATTTTCTGTAGTAGTGGCTTGCATTCATTCTCTTTGTGATGGATTATAAAATTCACCTAATATTATGATCACACCACCTTGATACCCTAAACCTTGAAACTGAGGGTAAGATATCACCTTAAGAGTGGTTTTTATACCTTTTATACCCCTTCCAGGTCCTTATCCATTATGGTCCATTTTTTCAACATTTTGGATCTATTTCTTTAGTCTAACATCTAAAAATAACTAAAAGATACATTCACTGGTATAAATTGAGAACATGCTTTCTGCGAAGTATCTACCACACTTGAGTTGGTCATGATTTGTGCATATTTAATCAAAGAAATGTACATCCTTAAAGTGGGTGATGCTTATTGGTTCTTCACTTCTTCAAATTCTTCTTAAAGTTTGACAAACATGGCTTCTTTAACACCCAACTATTCTTGCAATTTCTTCATGTCTTCCTCATGTTCTTCCTTACATGTTTCAATTCATTGAGAAATATTTATCCATTTTCCAATAACTTCATGCTACACTACTCAATTATCTTGGACATGATAACAAAGGAGTCTAGTTTCACTAGCCAATTCATTTTTTTAGCTCATAATTTCCCCCAAACATTGCACTATTTTTTCAGCTCTTCACTCCAACTTTGAAATCACTAGTTACAACCCATCAACTCTTTGGGTCTCTTTGCTTTAATACCAAATTGATTTGTATTATTAGTGGGCTATTCATAATCATTCAATGTTAGTGATTGCATATTTATTAAACAAAACATACCTTTAAAATTTCTAGTCTTATGTGTCCATGTCTTACACTTTGTCTAATTGAGTTAAAAATATGAAGCCAAACAAAATAAAATTGTAACAAAATACACGAGTACACAATACATCATACATTTTAATTTGGAAAACTCTCATGAGGAGTAGAATTTCAATTTGGATCTTATATGGGATTGAAAATGAATGAAATTACACATAATATTGTAGGAGAGAAGGTACAATGTTCAAAGTAGAGGATGTCATTGAAACCAAACTCTATTAATGACTAAAAGGTGAAAAATACTACAATGTACATAAGAATACATAATGGATAGAATGGTGGTAATGTATCTTTGAGAAGAGGAGATGACTATACTCGTTAAAAATAATTCCATGAAAAGGAGCCAAAATTTCATTTTAAATATTTCCTAAACCGTAAGGGGATAATAACCTAATGTTAAAATGATATTAGCATTGAACCAAATGAAGATGAGATTTTGTTTGAGAGGGGTACTTTTTTAAGGATGACATAAATTTTTCTTGGTGTTTTTTTTTTTTTTTATAAGATTATTGGATAGAAAATTAGTGCACTAGGTTGCTTCCAAGAACATGAGTATTAAACCATCAAAAAACTAATAGGAAGACCCCAAAAAATGCACCGAAAATTCAAGACATAGAAACAATAGTATTAAGACCATTTTTGAGATGACCTTAGATGACCACCTATATCAATCCTTCCCCCATGAGTAGCAATGTTGCCTATTGCATCAATTTCCTATATCATATGGTGGAACTTATACTAGATCCGGTTCCTTGTGAACCATGTGCCCTAGTGAAGACACTTCCTTGCTTTGAAAACTCAATGTAGGAGTATGCTTTTTTTGCATGTGCTTTTCAACTTGGTGTTTATGATTTGGTCCACTGTAGATTATTTAATGCAAATAGGGTTGAATTATCTAGGGTCCATTTCCCTATGAACTCCAATGTGTACAACAAAGGCAAGAAGTATGGAATGTCAATTTGACTAAACATGATTTCAGTCTAAAATCTTCCAAAGATAGGTCAAAATAAAAAAGTGTGAAATAAGATCTTGAGAGTGCATATATCTATTTTGAAAAATGTAAAATTGGATTCAAAAAGTGTGAAAGCAGATTTTGGAAGTGTGAAATTAGGTTCCAAAGAGTGAAAAATTGGATTCCAAAAGTGTCGAATTAGGTTCCAAATGTGTGAATATCATTAATTCACAAATTAATATTTGACTAATCATTGCTATTTTTTTTCTTATATCTATATTTGCTTTATAAGTAAGTTTCATACTTATTATATTTTTTTTTGGCTTGACCCACAGGGGATTTGGACATTGAATCTTATGGTTTACGTAATACTTCATAACATGGCAATCACCAATTGAACTACCCCTTGTGGGATGTATTATATTTAAATATTAATAAAATTTCAAATTGATACCATATGTATATGTGTGTGTGTATAGTCAATTGGGGTTAACTTGAGTGATCTTGAGAAATGTTGTCTCTCTCTCTCTCTCTCTCTCTCTCTCTCTCTCTCTCTCCACTGGAGTTTAATTTCTTCATGTGACATGATGAACTCACAATGAGTATTAATTGTTATGGATTTGAGCCTCATTGTCTTAGCAGTACCTCAAGGACCAAAACATGTATATTCCTTATATGCAATATACATATATTTCTCATGGGAAAAAAAAAGTCAACTAGGTTTAGCTGGAGTGGTTGGGGGAAATGTTGTCATCCTCCCCACCTTGGTTCAAGTCCCACTCGTGACATGTTGAGTTCATAATGAGTATTTCTTGTGTGTGTGTGTATTATTAGCTTGTTTGCAAATCGATGAGACTAACATGTGGTTAGAGGAACCATGACCCAAGGGAATCTAGGCCATCCAAATGACTAGGATATCTCACTCGGTTTGGGCCACAACAACCCATATCATGGTTGTATTTGTGCCCATGAGGTTTAACACTAGAGGAAACCAACCTAAGTGAACAACCTTGAGACCTTCTATATGATGCTCAAAATGCTCAACCACTCTACCTAGCCCATCAATTTATTGTATTTTTATTAGATAAATTTAATAGAAAATGAACTTAACTATCAAAATATAGCATTTTTTTTTTTTCCATTGGAAAATCACATGTGGCATCATAGTGCTTACAATGTGGCCGAAGCCAAGGACAGAATACGGCCGAAGCCGGCAGATACGGCACAGCCGTCACAAATCGCTGAAGGGGGACCTCCGCAGGTTCGAACATGGCTGGGGGAAGCGAAAGCCATCCGCCCCAGCCGTCATATCATGCACGCTGGGTGCGTTCAAAATATAGCATTAAAACCAACTATAAAAAAATTATCACACAAATTTATTACTAACAAAAAACATTATACACTGTTACACAAAGGGAATCAATACTCTTTTAGTAATCGTAAAAGAAGATAACAACCACAAAATATTTCCATATTTCACATTAGTTGCACCTTTTAGTAGTAACATGTATAACCATAATTGATCTTTCAAGAATATGTTATTCACATATTTCAAGTACATTTAAAAAGGTTTATATTAGTGGTTTGATTAAATTAATAATAACTTGTTAACAATAGAAAGTAATTCACAGTCTAACCAACTTAAAAGAAAAACAAACCAAATGATTTTATTATATACACATTTACTGTTGAAAAATGTGTAATTAGGTTTGATCTACATAAGCATGAAATGTATTCTTGTAAATTAAAAATGAAAAGAAATTATTATTGGAGCATGGGTTTCATGCTCAAGTTATTTTATTTTATAGGTCAAGCACCCATTGACTGCTTCTAGGTTTTTTCCTAGGTCTAAGAGTCATTGTCATATAATGAAGACTCCAATGGGAACATTGGATCTTGCAAAGAAAAAATATTTTTGTCTTTAAAGTGTCGAAATGCCCTCCAAGATCAAGTTGGCCTAGGAGTTGTCAAGTCAGCCTAAGTGAAGACCCATGCCTACCCCGTGAAGAGGCCTATATATAGAGAGGAACTCATCCTCCAAAGGATCACTCACATCATCTCTCATTCTATGCGAAGAACAAGACAAAGAAGAGGTCGAAGGAGTGGCCGAATAATAGGATGAAGGAAGTCGAAGTGTTTGGGATAATTCTCTCTCCCACGTGTAAGTTGAAGCTAAGGTTTCTGTGCAAGGGTCATCTTTGGTTTGATCTTGGAAGGAGGAGAGGAAATAAGTAAGTGAAGGTTACTTAGGGCATCTCTCTAGCCCTATGTCTCAAGGAAAGGCAAGAAAAGGAAAGAGGAAGGCTACAAGAAGAAGATTGAAGTTTTTCTAGTGTGGCAACAACAACTGTAGCAATTGCCGAGGAGACAAGATTTTAGATATGTAGTCGTAGATCAAATTCATTGCAGCAAGAGGCCAAGTTAGTCATGTATCTTGATCTTGGAGGGCATTTGTCTAAGTCACTAGGTCTTGGGATTCATCAATTGAAGGGTCTGTAAGAAGAGAAGAGATTTAAGGGTTTTCCCATCAAGAGTAGGGGTTTTGGCCTTGACTTGCAGCCTATATAATGTATCACTATTATTATTGTTTTGGTAGATGTTTGATGTATTTCACATTAATAAGGAACAAAGCTAATAAGGAAAAATGTAGCACAAGTAGTTATCAAGTTAAAGATAATTAACATATTCTTTTCCCTATTGAATTCTCAACATGGTATCCGAGCCAAGGTTGGCAAAGGGCATCATGAAGATCTCCTCCACAATAAAGAAGTTCATCAAGAAGTGTTTCGAGATAGAAATCCATCTCAAGGGAGGTATAAAGAAAGCATGGAGTCTCTTATTTTCTTCAAATAAGGTCTCAATAAAATAAAAGGATGAAGGTCTCTTCTCGACTCTCTCTGGCACATTCCAAGATGAAGATATTTGGGTGATTGATAGTGGTGCATCAAGACACATGATTGGCCATTACAAACAATTGAAGAACTTATCAAAAGGAAAATCCACCTATTCAGTGGAAATTGGAGATAACAAGAGCTATCCCGTAAAGGGTATTGGATCAACATCTATCAAGCTGCAGAATGGAAGCAACATCCACCTCAAGAACATTCTATTTGTTCCAGGTTTGGATAAAAACTTAGTTTCCATTTCAAGATTAGAAGATAAGGGTGGTATAGTAGCTTTCATAGATGGAAAGGTTGCTTTATGGAGTAAAGACTCAAGTATAGAACAAGCTAAAGTCATTGACATTTGAGAAGGAAGACTCTACAAACTAGTATCTCTTGTGGCCCAAGCCCTAGTTCAAATTGAGATTAGCCCGGGTGAACTTTGACATAGAAGATTTGGTCATATAAATTTCAAGATCCTTCTAACTCTAAGGTCCATAGTAGATGGAATATATGAACTAAAGGAAGACCATGAAGGAGTATGTAAGGGATGTGCGTTGGGTAAGAATTCTAAGAGACCATTTGGAAGCAATGCTTCACGGTCAAAAGAAATCTTGGATCTCATTCACTCCGATGTATGTGGCCCTATGTATCCTAAATCACTTGGAGGTCATCTATATTATGTCACTTTGATAGATGTTCATTCAAGAAATACCTGGGTTTACTTAATGAAAACCAAGGACAAAGTATTTACAAAATTTCAAGAATTCAAAGTTGAAGCGGAGAACCTTACAGAAAGAAGAATCAAGGTACTAAGATCTGATAATGGAGGAGAATATACATCCAAAGAGATTAAATCATTATGTAAGGAGTTTTGGATTAAGAGGGAGTTGAAAGTCCCATATAATCCAAAGCAAAATGGAGTAGCAAAACGAAATAATAGATCCACTGAAGAAAGTATAAATGCAATGTTACATGATTAAGATCTACCTAATTTTCTGTGGGGAGAAGCCATGAAGACAACTGTCTACATTCAGAATCGAAGTCCCCGCAAATATCTAGATAAAAATACTTCGAAGGAAGTGTTCAATGGGAAGAAGCCATTTGTATATCATCTCTGGATATTTGGGTGTCCTATATATATCCATACACTAAAGGACAAAAAAAAGAAGATGGATCCATCAGGCATGAAGGGAACATTTGTTGGGTATAGAAACTCATCGAAAGCCTATAAGATCTACATAAAATAAGGACATCACATAGAAGTAAATCGTGATTTCATATTTGATGAAAGCATAACATTCAAGAAATCAAAGGAACTTTCAATGGACTCTGATGATGAAGAACTTCCAGTATTTGAGGAGGAAGTTGACAAGGGGGAAGAAGAATCACATCATGAAGAAGAAGGTCCTAGTGAGCCTGTTCAACCTGTGGTCATCCCTGAAACAAAAAAAGACAGAATTGGTTAAAATCTACTCTACTTGATGCAGAAGGTCATGGGGCAGTGAAAGGATCATTTAGAGAAATCAAGAAACCCAAGAGATATTATGGATATGTTGCATCATGACAAAACTAATAGAAGAAGAACCATCCACTTTTGAAGAGGTTGTAAATCGTCAGGAATGGAAAGGTGCCATGAATGAGGAATATCAATCTATAATGAAGAATGGAGTATGGGAGATTGTACCTTGGACCGAAGACAAATTTGTAGTAACTTCCAAGTGGATCTACAAGATCAAGCATGCGACAGATGGAAGTATAGAGAAGTATAAGGCAACAGTTTTGGAGAGGGGCTTCTCTAAACTTGAAGGTATTGACTATGAATATACATTTGCTCCAACAACAAGATATACAATGATTCTTCTATTAGTCTCTCTGGAAACATTGATGGGATGGAACATCCACCAAATGGATGTGAAGACTGCTTTCTTGAATGGCATGATAGATGAAGAAGTCTATATAGAAAAACCCTTGGGATTTGAAGTTAAAGATATGAAGGCATATGTTTTTAGATTGAAGAAAGCATTATATGGACTCAAGCAAGCACCAAGAGCATGGTATGCTAGAATGGATGCGTACTTGCAAAGAATAGGCTTCACAAAAAGTTCTGCTGATCTGAACCTTTATACCAAGGTTGTAGATGGAGAACTTATAATCATTTTTCTGTAGGTAGATGATCTTCTCTTAACAAGTTTTAGAAGGTTGAATTGGAGAATGTAAGAAGCAACTAGCAACATAAATCAACATGAAGGATTTTGGGCTGATGCATTACTATTCGGGACTAGAAGTCTAGAAAGGACCATATGAAGTTTATTTGGGTCAGGGAAAGTACACGATCAAGATGTTGAAGAAGTTTGACATGATGGACTGCAAACCTATGACCACTATGGTGATCACAAACTTGAAGAGACTAAGGAGTTCTGAATCAAGCCCTGTGGTTCCGTCCAATTATAGACAATTTATTGGATTGCTAATGTAATTGGTGAATAGTCGACCAGACATATGCTTTGCAATAAATGTTCTCAACCAGTTCCAATTAGAGCCAAAGCATGATCATTGGATATCCGCAAAACATATTCTGAAGTATCTGCGAGGAACCATACACTACTGTGTGAAGTATGATAGAAGGAATGATTTCCAATTGACTGGATATACAGATCCAAACTGGGGAGGCAATGAACAAGATGGAAGGAAAATTATAAGAGGATGTTTCAATTTGGGATCCTCCATGGTCTCATGGATGAGCAGAAAGCAAGACACAGTTTCTTTGAGTTGTGTTGAGGTTGAATACGTTGCAACCTGTTAAGTAAGAAAATAAGCAATATGGCTAAGGAAGCTGCTATTCGACCTGTTTGAAGGACCAATGAACTCTAAAATGATACTTTGTGATAACACCAATTGTATAAGTTTGTCTGAAGATCCAATCTTTCATGGAAAGCATATAAACAACAAGTATCACGATATTCGGGAACTAGAACAAAATGGTGTGCTGCAGCTACAATATATCTCCACTGATAAGCAGGTAGCTGACATATTGACAAAGTCTCTTCCGAACAAGAAGCTTGTGTACTTAAGAGACAGGCTTGGTTTGGTTGATGTATTCTCCCTAGTTGAGAGGGAGAGATAGACACTACATTCTTTTCTTCACTTGGGAATAAAGAATGGAGGATTGGGTAACGATCCAGCATTCGATACTCTTTGAGAATGTGGTAGGGCATTCAAGAAAAGAGTAGTTGTGGACCGATATTCTTTGAGGACTAGCTATCTAAGATAAGAATAGTCTAAAGAAGGTCATACTTGGTGAAGGTCATACATGGTGTCTATAAATCATTGGTCTCACCAACAATGTGTTATGATCTTGTGGAGAGATGGATGTGTTAGTCAAGGCCTTGTTATGTGATAATGCTGGTTAATATGATGCTAGACATATGGGTTACCAATCTAACTCTTTTTATGAGATCTCTTTAGATTGAGAATAACCATGTACCTCTTATGAATACCTCCCTAGTTAAGAGGGAGTATTGAAAAATGTGTAACTAGGTTTGGTCTTCATAAGTATGAAATGTGTTCCTATAAATTATAAAATGAAAATAAATTATTATTGGAGCATGGGCTTCATGCTCAAGTTATTTTATTTTATAGGTCAAACACCGATTGAGTGCTTCTAGGTATTGTCCTAGGTCTAAGAGTCATTTTCATATAATGAAGATCCCAATGGGCACATTGGATCTTGTAAAGAAAAAATATTTTTGTCTTTAAAGTGTCGAAGTGCCCTCCAAGATCAAGTTAGCCTAAGTGAAGAGCCACATCTACTCCTTGAAGAGGCCTACATATAGAGAGGAACTCTTCCTCCAAAGGCTCACTCACATCATCTCTCATTCTATGTGAAGAAGAGGACAACTAAGAGGTCGAAGGAGAGGAAAAAGAAGAGGTTGAAGGAAGTTGAAGTATTTGGGCTAATTCTCTCTCCCTCGTGCAAGTCGAAGCTAGGGTTTCTGTGCAAGGGTCATCTCTGGTTCTATCTTGGAAGGATGAGAGGAAAGAAGTCAATCGAAGATTACTTAGGGAATCTCTCTAACCCCGAGTCTTAAGGAAAGGCAAGCGAAGGGAAGAGGAAGGATACAAGAAGAAGGTCAAAGTTTTTATAGTGTGGCAACAACAGTTGCAACAGTTGCCGGGGAGACAAGATTTTAGATCTATAGTAGGAGGTAAAAGTTATTGCAACAAGAGGCTGAGTTAGTGGTTGATCTGGATCTTGGAGGGTATTTGTCTGAGTCACTAGGTCTTGGTATTCATCAATTAAGGATCTATAATAAGAAAAGAGATTTAAGGTTTTTCGCCTCAAGAGGAGGGGTTTTGTCCCTGGCTTGCAACCTATATACGTGTCACTATTCTTATTGTTTTGGTAGCTATTTGATGTATCTCACATTATAATAATAAGGAACAAAGCTAATAAGGAAAAAGGTAACACAAGCAATTATCAAGTTAAAGATAATTAACATATTCTTTTCCCTATTGAATTCTCAACATTTATATGGGTAGAGTAATTCCTAGAATTTTTCTATAATGATATGATGATAAGACAAGTACATATTTTTGACAGGATATTATGCAGAAGTGGTCAAACATAGATGCAATATATATCATGGAATTAAGTGCACAAACATATATACACAACTACATATCTATCATTGAAACATGAAACCATTAAACACTTATAACCTAGATGAAATCAAATAATTAAAATAGAACATTACGATGTGATCCATGTGAGGATATGACATAAACACATTTAAACATAAACAACTTATGTCATGGAAATTTCATCTTATATAGATAAGATTTGAAATATATAATACACATTCTATTATACTTTGTCAAACAAAATACAATGTCCATTGCAAGAAGTTATACCTATGTGAACAAAGAAAACAAACATGATTACCCAAAAGCATAAAATTGTAGACCTATATAATATGATGGCGACTATACATAAGAAATATTATAAGATTTTATTACGCATTTCTACAGGCTTGTTCCTTCTACAAAAAAAGTATTTATACAAATGATGAGGAATTGGCTTGAATTAAGGAAGATTGATTCGTATTCTCCATTACTATAAAATATCAAATCTAATCCTTTGAATATCTCTACTATCTCTAAAACTACACTACTCCTCCAACTATATGCTTACTTCATACATTGTTTACATTACATGCTATATGAGAGAAACGAATTCACACCTACATAGATTAGTCTAGAGAACTCTATATCATTTCAAAACTTAAGAAAAATAAAATTTTCAATGATGCTCTTACATCAGAATCCCAAGGAACACAAATTATTCATGGACTCATGTCCATAAATAATTTATCAATGTAACCTTCACTCAAAAGTCTGAAATAAACTCAAGTGCATCTATAAAATAGAATGATTTCTTCAAATATTTTCCTCTTTGATCCCAAGGTCTATTTTCCGAATGTAGGTTTACTGTGCTTCTTAATTGTACTATAGAATTTTCATTTCGAAACACAATTTCTTCTTGAAATTGATCATTACAAAAACATAATAATTTCATTTTCATAACTAAAGTCTTCTCATAATTCATGTCTTTTGTTTTCTTATTCAATTTATCTTCTTTGATTACACTTGCACATGAAGCAAACATATTAAAGAAAACAATTTATTCATTAGGATTTTGAAGCCCATCCTTAGCCATCAAAATCATTTCCAAGTAGATAACTACCACACAAAGTTGAAAGAAAGTTGTCTTCCTATTTTTCTATCTTTCCTTCCATTCTTCCACATGTGTAGTCCATTATCTCATTTTGTAGCTCATATGCATGAAATTGTACTCGCTTTGCTTGTTTTTGTTTCCCCTTTCTCCAATCCCCAAATTCTCTATTCCAGAACCCACTCACAACAATCTTCACTCATATTGTTTCCAACATCAATTTGAAGTTTCTCACACAAAAACTCCTTGTTGTCTCTAAGGACAATCCTTTTCTCTTCATTTTCTTGTTTTTCACCTATTACAATTTCTTCACTATTGCCTTCCATCATAACCTCTTTCCAAAAATCCTCTTTTGCAGTAGATATTGTTCGATGATCCATGCATAGACTCATTAACACTTCATTAGACAATGCATTAGTCATATTATCATGCTCATTTAATAAAATATGATTTTCTAAAGGCAAATCACTTACCTTAATGACTACAACAATTGTCTTTGGCTTCCAAGGAATGTATAGCTTGTCTCATCTTCTTTTCTCCTGTTTCAAAAATTCCTTACTCATTATTAACACTTGACCAATGATTTCTACTACTACATCTTCATCTTTCAATGGTAGCAATATGTGTTTCTCTCCATCCTTTTCAAAGTTATATATATTTTTCTTCCCATATTGAATTTCTTTCTCATCAAAATGCCATGGTCTACCCAATAAAACATGACAAACATCCATATGTACTTCATTGTATAGTTGCTTATCTTAAACTTTGTTATGGATTTTTCATTCACTAAAATATGATGTTCTTTATGTAACCATGACACTTTATAAGGCATACGATGAACAAATCTTTTCAAACTCAATTTCTCAACCATTTTAACAAGATATTAAACTATCAGTACTAACACCATCAACAATTGTTTTGCAACACTCACCTCTTTGACTTGCATGTAGTTCTAAACAAAGTGTTTCTCTGTATTTTATCTTTGCTCTCCTTACTTGGCTTGAGATGTGTCTTTTCATTAGTGATGATGACCCTACACTTTCTCCATCTTTAGCTTGGACAATTTGATTAGTATGAGCTCCATGTAGAAAATTTCGGCATCCATAAGATCTATGACCATATTTCATTGTATCTAAGGCACTTACCCCAAAAGTAGTCTCCTTATGAATGTGATACTCTTTTTTTAGATGAATGACCTTCCTTTGGACTTTGAATTGGACTCGGAGAACTCTTCTTTTCCTTCATAAAGTTGAATTGAATTGTTGTGATCATGTTGCCTCTTCCCTTTGAATTAGATGCCTCTTTCTCCTAGATAATAGATTTGTTTCTTGGACAAAGTTTTCTCTTCTTTAAGTGGAAGTTGATAGCCTTCTTCTATCGTTCTTGGAGTCAACAAACAAATCTCATCCTAAATGTTGAATTTTAGAACATTTATATACCTCATTACCCTATTCACATATTCTTCTATGTGACCTACCTATGTAGTCAACTTGTAAAATTCCTATATGTAAGCTTTCAAACTCATTTCCTTCTACCTCAAATTCTGAAGTCTTTTGAACAATTGTATGTAATAGTCTCCTGGCATGAATTTAGATTTCAACTTAGCTACCATTCTATCCCATGATATGATATTTTTCTTGCCTTTTTTTTTCCCATTCTAAATGTTATTCCACCATAATGAGACATGATCTTTCAATATCATAACAAAAAATTAACTTTTATTTTATTTGATACCTCCTCATATTCAAAATATTTATCCATGGTTGTAATCCAATCAATCATTATTCTACATTAAGATTTCCTTCATAGATAGGAACTTATAATTGAGATTTATAACTTACCTTTATGATTGCCTTTACAATCCCCTCTTCTACACTTTCTCGCTCTTATTTTACTACCATGTCTTATTGTGGCTCTTTTTCATCACTTATGTAACCTTCTTCAATTCATCTTCTCTAAGTTGTCTCTATGGTCTGCAATCACTCTTTCACGCTCTTTGACTTCTTTTGATACCTCTTATCTCAAATGAAATCTTTGCAAGTTTCTCCCTGATGCTTATTATTCTCTTTGTTCGAATTTTCTTTCACTTCTCTAAGGAAAGTGATTTATGGCAAGCTTTAAGTTCCTCAGCTTCATTGTGCTTACCTTTGCTACATGTTGCAATGTGCCCATCCTTTGTAGCAAGTTTGTTTCACCTTGCTAATGCAATATCTCACCTATGTTTTCCTCTAAACCTAGCTTGTTGATATTTATATTGGTCCTTATTCCCCTTGGATTCTCACTCTAAGCTTTACCTGCTCTTTACTCTCATTTGTTCAAGATTCACTAGGTTGAGGGTTTTTTGTTGACACCAAAATCTTCTTCTCTCTACTTGCACTCTTATCTGCTTTGTGCTTCTAACATGGAGTTGACATCTTCATAATTTTAATTTATTTATGGAGTTTTTATATATTTCACTTCCAATATCCTTCATGGATATGTTTCTTGTTGGATTTGATCAAGGTCCAACAAAGCCCTTACGATTTTACATGTTCAAATTAACTTTGACTTTATGATGAATCCACATTTAATTCAACTAGACTCTTGGCATTCTTGACATGTCAACTAGCTTTTACTCTTGACCATAAATCTTGGGTGTCGAATAACACTGATCATGCACTTTTTTTATAACACAACAATACTTTCCTCATGACTCGAGCTTTTTCTCAGTTTCAAGAATATTTATTTCAAAAGTTTGTGATGTTAACTTTTTTTACATCCATAAACTCTCAATCTATCATTAACTATATAGACTTATATGCCACTGCAAAAATTTTGATTTGACGAAACCAAAATAAATAAACTCTTTTGTAACACCCATGTAATCTTACCCAATGACTTGCATTCTAAATCAGAATTTGTTGAAAACTTCATGTGGCATTCTTAACTCATTAGTTACACTTCTTACCAAATATATATACACCTTATCATATGCCTCTACATGGAATTTCCAATTCACAATGCCATACTATGGAGTTGGGTTAGCATTCTAGATTTCAATAGAGTCATCCTCACTGACATAGCACCACTGACTAAGGGAACTCTACCATACACAATATCACTATCATATCATTGTCATACATGACTTAAAGTTGATCACTACTGACTAAGAGCACTCTTCTATACACACACATCTAGATATTCATCGATGGACATGGTTGTGATGATCTAAGGATCCTACTTCTCCAACGCACTCATGGTGATGCACATAGTTTGGATTTCTTTTTCCTTGAATTCCCATATGTGAACATGGTGATCGAATTTTGTTTCATTTGGTGACCTGAATGGTCAAGAAAAATATACTTCATGTCTTCAAGTTGTTCCTTGATCGCAACTCTTCCTCACTAGTATTAATTCCTTCTTAAAAGAGCAACCATCCTCCTCACATGTCCTTCCTCGCTCCTTCACACTTGTAGCTCTTATTTCAAGCGAACCTTTCACATGGACTTCCTTATGCACAAGTCCAAAACTAATGCTCTTCTTCATAAGATGATGGAAAAATCACATATTACTCTCTGTTCATATCCTTTTGCTAGGCTTTGATATGAAAAATATGCACACCATACACTCTATAATCGTTTTTGCATGCTTGTTCCTTTTACATGAAATGTATTTATACAAATAATGAGGAATTGGTTTGAACTGTGAAAATTTGGTCCGACAAACTTTATTCCTATAAATTATAAAGTCTAATATATTGAATATCTATACTATGCCTATAACTACTCAACTCCAACTATATACATATTTACTGTATTTGTTACATTACATGATATATGATAGAAACAATTCCATCCCTAGGTAGATTAGTCTTGAGAACTATAGATCCTATTACAACTTAAGAAAATAAAATTTCAATGATGCCTCATATCATAATTGTTGATCACCATTTTGTTTTTCACTTAATATACACTAATTCTTACTGGCAATGCCATTATACTATATAAAATATCCATACATATTTTTTGATTCTTCAAATGATCCATGTGAATCCTATTATGGTATATTCTAAATGATGATAATTTATGAGTGAGGGCTTGGTATGTATCACACAAAGGTGCTAGATTTATGGATCTAATTATACAAATCACTATTATCTAATGAACAATCAATAAGGAATTCATAAAAATAGAATTTTCATCCACACCATGCTTTGTATTTGCTTTTATCCCTTTAATGTGTAGGTTTTAACCCCGTACAAAAATTACCTGCATACGAATTCTAAAACACATAATATAAACGATACAAGAGCATAACACATAAAACACATATACACAAAGATTTTCCCCTGGATCCCAAAACTGGGACTACCAGCTTGATTTTTCATTATGTTCCTTTCAATGTTACAATACATATTTATACATGCCGAAGCATCCAATACCATGGAACGAAAACCATCGTGTCCAAAACCATGGATTGAAAACCATCGCGTCCAAAACCATGTGCGAAAGTCATGCACAAAACCATAGGTAGGTCTGCCCAACCTAACATAGGGTCCCCGGACCCCATAGAGTGGGGTTACCTGCACCCCTCAAACCCCCTGTGACTCCCCCCTGCTAAGCAATCGGCGCAATGAAGGGGGGGCTCTGCCCTCCTTCTAACCCCCCAGTTAACTACGTGGGCTAGTCATGGAAAGAATATAACACAACCCAACATAATGAAGGCATTGTAGTAGGCCTCATTGTCCATGGTGTCCCATTATATAGTCCTCAATTGTTTGATGGTTTTATCTTGTACTTTATTACATAAAAGGTTCATGGATCTAAATTTGAAATGCATGATATTTACATAATAAAAATTTTCATCATATTATATTTTCCATTAAATTCAATGGATTAATCATATTTTTCAAACAATAAAAATTATACTAGTAAATATCAAGATCGTAAACAATTATATTAGATATACGCATTCATACAACAACAATAATCTAAACACAAACATTTTAAATTCAACATTTATGGAGCCTCCTTGATTTGTTATAAGCTATAAGATCTTCTTAATTTCTAGATGTTAGTCATATGGCTGCAATTAAATCCCATGCTTTGATGCACATGCAATATTAGGGAGGATGAATAATCAAGCCTTTGGTTTCGAATAAAATAGGCCACAATATTTCCATTTCCACATTCACCATACCCTTAGATTTGTGAGAGGACAAATTATTTGACTTAATCAAGGAGAGATTTATATTTCTTGATATAAGGTGGTTTTAAAATAGAGGATGTTGGCTTTGGCTATAAACATTTTCTTAACACTTTAATAATTCTGTAATGCATGCCAATTGATTTTGATAACCACATGTGTTTAAATTTATTATATGACGACAATATCCCTCCATTTTTAGTGCATGGGAAAGGTCATTTGATATACAAATTTGAATTAAATTTGGGTGCTATTTAGGAACATCTAGGTCCATTTTCATTGAAATGGAGTTGTTTTTTCTCAAGCCCTAACTTGTACATTTAAAGTATCCTCACTTTCAACTTTAGATGAAATGATTATTTCAATAAATTTGAAATGATATTCAATATTGAACAAATAGTAATCAATAAAGAGGGTATTCAACTCATATAAATCAACAAACCATACTCAATCAAACAATGGGATATTATGGTAGAGAAGTATTTGAAGAAACAAAATTGGCATGAATTGTCATAGAGTGATAAATCATTATAAATTTATGAATAATTTTCACAAATAACTTTCGAAACCTTATAGTAGTAGTGATGTGAATATATATGTAGAAGGGATTACCAACCCTTATAATAGTACCAACTTCTAAATTCTCTTTATAAGGGTCAAAGGTGTGTGTGTAGAAGGGTTTGTGTGTGAAATTTATTACTGAAGTGAGAATATATATGTCAAAGGTTGGTTGGATTTATGGTAGGAGCACTATCTTAATCACCCTTGTAGTGGGAGCAATTTGGGGTTATAGTTTCAAAAGTTTCAATTCACCATTGTAGCAATTGGAAAGTGAAATGTTTTCTTATAAGGGTCGGTCATACCTTCTACTAGTATATCCACTTCTAGTAGTGGGAGAAATGCCAAAGTGAATTTATATGTAGGAGGATCATTTGAACTTCTCCTAATCTTCCATTTCTGAAGCTTCTCTTCTCTTCTATGACAAAGAGAACACATTGAAATGAAAATTTATATGAAGAAGTGTCACTCGACCCTTCCCTATCATAAACTTAATGAAGAGGCTCTTCTATGAATAAGAAAAGAAAATGGAAAGAAAATTTATATGGACAAGGGTTGGCCAAGTCCTCTCCTTAGAATTGTGATCTAACCCTTCTCCCTAGTAGTGTGGTCCAACCCTTCTCACTAGAAGTGTTGTTTGACATTTCTCCCAAGAATAATTGGCTAATCCTTATAAGTAGAAACTAAATTCTAGAAATTAACCACTGCATTACATAGAGAAGGAAAAATTAACTGACAAGAGAATTGATTTGCAAGGGTGGATATGGAGATTCTCAAGAGTGCTAGGTTTTTCACGTTTTAGGAGCCTTGCAAAGTGATGTCGCCAATCTCAAGCCAACCTATAACAATGAAAGAGAACTTTGGAGTAGGTTGGAAACAAATTGAGTTCACTTTGGTGGAAGGTGGTGGTTTTATTCGGCTCCGCATGCTGCAATCTGAGCATACTGCAATAGATTTGCATTTTGGGCCTCTGGAGAAAAATGATATTATTATGTTGCTAAAGACTACATTCAATGGGGTCTTAATACACAAAATATTTTCTGATGCAAAGGATATGATCTCATAGAGTGGTTGTGGTGGTAGTGTAGATCTAGGACGTTGCCAAAACCTTCTTTCTGATTAGATCTGACCACTTTTTAACACTACACATGGTTGGGATTTCATATTACAGAGATGTCATGGTCGGTGCTCAAGGGAGTTTCATATATGCAAGGGGATCTAGCCTGATCTCCTAGCTCTAAGTTGATCAGAAGAAAGATAGAAACTTTTTTGTAGAGATATATAACAATCATTGCTTCATGGGGTTCAGAACCACCAAAAGAAAAACCCCTTGCACTAGATATGAGGTTGGAAAGTATCGAATAATTGGGTTTTGTCCTCCTTATGGATACCCTTTCATCTCTCTTTGGCAGATCTAGATAAGAGACAGATTGAGACGAAAAAATTTGAGATCTTTATAAAAAAACTTCAATTGAAAGACTTCCATCTATTGGATCTGGGGTTCGAATCTAGTGAAAAATTTGAAGAAAACTATTCAAAACAATCTGGGTATACTACTATTCTTACAAAGTTTGATATTTGAGGGGAAGCTACTGCAAGATTCCCTTGAACTAAAATATTATGGCACTACAAGGAACACCACCATAATATTAGATGTAAGGCCGCGGGGTGGAGCTTCAAGCTCTAGAAACCCTAATGCACTAGTCTTGTTCAAGGATGCAATGAAAGAAAAGGCTACCGCTTATGCTGATCATACCTAAAAATTGCCAAGACCTCACATAGTTGAACAAGTAGAACAATCACCAGCCATGGAAGTAAAACACAAAGAGATAAAATCTCTATTTTTTGATCTTCAATCTAGGGAATTGATATGCAGGTCTAATGGTTTCTGGTCATGGTTTGAAGATTTACATCAATGGGTGTTTACTTCTTGGCCACCCAACTCAGACATCTATTTATGTTCAATGGGTTTCTTCATAGTTCAACTTGAAATACATAAAGACTTGGAGAAAGTTATAAATGATGGGCCATGGTTTTGGGGTAGAGTTGGGCTCTTCATTACCCCATGGTTTCCTAATTTTTATGCCACAAGAATGGTGGTTACAACAATGTCAATTTGGGTGAGATTACCAAATCTCCTCCTTCCTTTTTTGCACCATTAGATCCTAGAGGAGATTGGAAATACTTTGGGAATATTTAACAAGATGGACTTTGACATAACAAAAAAGGGTATCTTCACATTTGCCAGAATATGTGTAGAGATAAGCCTCAACAAATGTCTACTTGGTCATATCCAACTGAAACATAAAAAATTCATTGGACCTAGTATTAGACTATGAGAATGAAAATTAACCACTTTAGTGCATAGAGAATGAAAATTATCCCCCAAAAAATGCAACCATTGAAAATGGATATAGAATGTAAAAATTATGAGCTTTTATAAATTATTGTTTGACACTTATTATGGGAGGGGTTGATTGACCCTTCTTGGGAGAATGGTCATATGATTCTACTTTCTATGTGGCATTTGACCCTTGTTAGTGGAAGGGTTTAGTGTCATTTGACCATATTTAATAGAAATATCTAGTTAGAAGGGTCAGTTGACCCTTCTCTACAAAATGGTTTGCTACGTCTTTTCATTAGAAGTGGTAGACCTTGATTGCTCATGTATTTTCCATTTTGAGTCTAATTTCATTGATTTTTTTTTTTTTTTGTTGCGAAAGTTTTCGTAATCTATGCAAGTGGTTAGTTTCTTGAAATTTAGTTTCTAGTGAGAAAGGTTAATTGAAACTACTAGGGAGAACAATGCAATGACACTTCTATTGAGAAAGGTTGGCCAACACATATAGTGATAAGGGTCAACCAACACTTCTTGGGATAAGAGTCTTCCAAAGTGACTAGGGAGAAGGGTTGGAGGTCACTTCTATGGAAAATAGTAATCTGTACTTCTTCATAAATTTTCATTAAGCCTTTTTTTGTAGGCTAACCCTAATGCATATAAATTTTTACTTCTTTTGACAAATAATGAGGAAAGGTTCTTTAACCTTTGTAATTGAGGTTGAATTTTTAAAATAGAGGTTCAATCCTTTGAGTATCAATTTTAGATTCGTGAATAATTTTAGATTAATTTTAAATACAATAGTTGTTATGAATATAAATAGTCATTAGGGATATTAAGATCAATGTAGTTCCATAGAATGGATAGATTAAGTTGTAGATTTGCCATCTTTTCACAACCTTTCCCATGGTTTTAACCCTTTTTCGCTTTCCCATAACTCTATTTTAATTCTTTATGTGGGATTAGGTTCAATATATTTTTTATGCATTTATTTTATTATTTTAAGGGGATTTATGACTAAATATTAGAAAAATAACATAATTCCGCTTATCTTTACATTTGGTTAGTTTGTTGATGATTATAGGAACATTTAGAGATTGCAATATTGTAAAATTTCATCACTTAGCTCGAGATTAAAATTTCCTCTTCAACAATTGAAGATTTGATGAGGATTTGGGATGACCATTCAAATATCTTTGATGTAGAAGAATCTTGGAGCCATTGATAAGATTTGTTATAAAATATCTTATAGATTTTATAGATATCGTTGACTTGCTAATTATTGGAAATTTGTTCTAACTACCTAAGGGAGTTGTGGATCCAAATTTGTTATTTCTTATCTTAGTTTCAAATCAAGTTCATGCATAAATAAGAGTGCCTTATCCATTCCAAAGGAGAGGAATTTTGAAGCATATGTTCAACTTATTATGGAATAGAATAAAACTTCTTAATATTTCCTGTCACATACTTTGCCATTCTCTAGTTTAATTTGTAATATGTTTTGATTTACTTTATGATGTTATAAGGTAGTTTTCTAACTTTTTCTTGGGAGATTGAGCTTAATCAAATTAGATCATGGTAGTCTTTCATTTCAATTTACATGTCTTTATGATTTTGCAATTTGATTTCATTCGCAATATTTTCCTTTTGCAAGTTAGATTGATTTTATTTTAAGCAATGATTCATGGAAACAAGAAGTATCTAAATCATGTCAATAAATAACTTGGTGACAACAAGGTCCCAGTAGCATGATCAATGTTCAAGTACATGATCATTTCCAGGAATGATGAAGCTTTATTTTGATTGATGAAGTGTGGTGTTTTTCATTTCCATAGTTAGTTTCATTGATTTTTATTATGAAATATACCAAATGGAGTATTGTTGTATAAGGTTTAGGTCTCAAGGATTAAACGCTAAATGACATCTTGATTTACAACACTCATGGGTATAATAATTTATAATTTGATAATGAATTTGTCTTTCTTTCAATTTATTTCATACAATTGATTTCATAATTAGAATAAACATTGATCAATCTAGATAGAACATACCATGAATAATCTAATTTTGCATATACTATGTTTGCATTTCACAAATTTAAATACTTGGATTTAATAATAAAATGTAACATTATTTTTACGTATAAACCCCCTTTCATAGATTGTAACAACCCAAAATAGATATCTAATTAACTTATTAACATTAAATTTAAACTATGAAGAGTGCTTACCTGAGCTTACCTGTGGTAGAAATAGGCTTACCGCAATAGGGTTTTGGGGACGACTCTCCACCCAACCATAGGCTCAATTGTGCAGGATTCTGCTACAACTGGCCACCCCCGAGCCCTCAATCAACGTACTACTGCCAGTGCTCCTATGTCTTAGTATACCATTCTCCCAAGAGAATGAAAGATAGACTATCGGAATGATGGAATGCCAGAATGCCTCTCATCTTCCTCACCATCTATTAAATAGAACAACATTGGATGGGGAACCACATGCACACACTCCATGTGTCTACATGCAACTTGATTTTTTTAGCTTTCTTGTTTTATTTCTTTACTTTTCTT